>PVIA01008418.1:0-71847 GCA_004024845.1 Tonatia bakeri | reverse complement strand
TTTTTTTTTAATTTCATTTATTTATTTTTAGAGAGGGAAGGGGGAGAGAGAGAGAGAGAGAGAGAAATAGAGAAACATCAATGTGCGGTTGCTGGGGGACATGGCCTGCAACCTAGGCATGTGCCCTGACTGGGAATCGAACCTGCGATACCTGATTCGCAGCCCGCGCTCAATCCACTGAGCTACGCCAGCCAGGGCTTAGAAAGTTTCTTGAGTGTTATTCTTGCTGTTTGCTCAGTGTCCTTCCAAGGATGCTTGGCATTTTTCTGAGCATTAAAGATCACATACTACTCTGACCTTTGAACTGGGTTTTCTTCCTAAAATGAAAAGAACTAATCCTCAGTGGAGCATACATTTTCAGGAGTTAAAAAGAAGAAGAAGAAAGAAAGAAGGAAGAGAGAAGTGAGTCAGAGAACTTCTGCCTGTGAATCTGAGTCAGCTTAGCGTGCTTAAAAAAAAAAAAAAAAAAGCCATATGTGGAGACCTGCCTGGAAAGTCTGCTGAATGGAAAGACTTGAGAATGGTTTATAAGCCTGGTGGCACATGAAGAATTTTCATGTCTTTTCAGCAACGGTTAGCAGCCACTAATAGTGCGCCCGTGACATCACAGAAACCTTGACTCTTGCCTGGCCTTCTCGGGCTGTAGCCCGTCCCACCTCCTTTTCACGTGGGGCCTTAGCACAAGGGCATGGGTGAGAGAAAAGGAGGGAATCAGGTAAGGTGGAGCTGCTGGTCCACCTGGCAGGCCACCTTCCCTCACCAATCAGGTGGCCTTTTTGGAGGAGATGCCATTTGGGAAGCGTGACCTGTGAGACCTTGGCTACTACCGGCAACGTAGGCATGTGGGACCGCTGGAAAGGAAAACACCGCTGGACGGGGGGAAGGTTGAGTTCAGCTTTATTTTTTACTGTGCGTGGGTGTGGGGAGCGGGGAGGGTGCTGGCGAGCTTGTGTGTTGCAGAGGCATGAACCCAGGAGAATAGTGCATGCAGCTTTATTGGGTACGTGCCCATCAAGGTGGACACTTAAACTTTATTTGCAGCGGTGGTGGGCGGGGGCCCTCCGGAGTGGAGGGTCTGCTGCAGTGGAGGCTGCACTGGAGCTTCGACTCCCCTCTGTTTTCAGGAACATGTAACTTTCTGAGAAAAAAGAAAACAATCTCCATTGAACTGACCTATTTCAAAGTTTGATTTTTTAAAAAAGCAGTTGGGGAAATTGGAGCTCCAATTAATTCCTCCTTTTTAAATAGTGAAAGTGTTTTTAATGTGCTTTTCATGTTGTTCAAATTACGGCTGCCATTTCTTTTTGGCTCAATATTGAATCTGTTGGAGAGTTTAAATACAGACCCTGCAAAGGCCTCTATCAAAAGCTATTATGTTATGGGAAAAACTGGTGATTTCTCTTTTTTAAAATAGTGATTACCTTCCCCCTTGGGTGTCAGGAATTGCATGTGCTCAGGCCGCTGTGTCAGGTTCTGGGTCCCTCGTCTTCAGTGTGTCCCCGAGGGTAGGTGAGCGTGTTACAATCCCCCTGACTGAACGGCAGTTAGAGACACCAGTCCAGGGCATGGAGCCACCAGGCAACTTTTTCACACATTCTTATTATGAAATCGCTCTGTAAAACAGAATTCATTCTCTGAGAATTAAAACTCCAGCTGACTGTCAAGGAACCTCTAATGAGAACCGACTAGCACTTGAAAACATTGGCCCAAATCACCACCCCAAGAAAAGGTATAAGGGACTCATTTAAGGAAGGAAGTTTAAGTACTGGAAAAAATTCTGATAAAGTCTCATGGATACAGACTTGCTTGCTTATTCATAAACCTCAGAGGTATTATTACCACATACAATGTCCGTGTGTTTAGATCTACGACGTTTTTCTCACCTTGTAAATGTCTGCCTTGTTGTGGTAGGAAGAGCATAGATTTGGAATCGGCCTTGTGCGTGAGGTACTTTGGTACTGCTGTGGCCCCGGGCAGGTCACACACAGCCTCTGTGAGCCTCAGTCTCCTCTTCTGTGAAATGACAGTGATGCCTACAGGTTAGTTTGGTGGCAGAGTGACTGTTGACTAAGATGAACTTGGTTAACGCACACTAAGCATTTGGAAAATGTACTTTCTCCATTTCTCGTGTTCCCTAGTTGCCGTGATTTGTTTGGTTTCCTTTCTGAGCCCTGGGGTTCTCCTCCATGGAGGTAGAGAGTGATCCTCTTGCAGTGCTTAAGGGTGGATCCTGCCAATAGGATTTTTCTGAACTGGTCAGTTTCTCATCTTTTCTTGACTGACACCCATTCAGCCCAGCTCTCCGGTCAATATCTTATTTTTCAGTTTCTGTGGGCTCCTTTGGACTCACTGAGGCACCCTCATAGGGACGCCCTTCCGAGTCACCATCTCCGGTCCCTGGTCCCTAGTGTTTCCCAGGGGTCAGGACACTTTTCAGGCTGACTCTGCAAGGCCGCAATCTCTCGCTCTGGCAAAGAGCCTAACAGCGTCTTCTCTGCAAGTTAATCATATTTATTCACTCTGATTGGAGTGAGGATTTCCCCAAATTGTCATGTCTTTCCTGCCATTATGTGCGATTAATGTGGCATCATTTTGTTCTTTTACTTGCTTTTGCTAATATAAAAGAAGTCCCATTATGAATAATTCCTCGGGATTTTGCAGATTATTTTACTTGTTCAAAATAATGGGGCCGTTCCCTGGAACACGGAGCTGTGTGGCAGACAGTTTGTGGCTGTGAAGTGGGGTATGAAGCCATTGCCCTGTGGTCCCTCCCGTCGTGTTCAGCCTGGCGCCTGCTGAGAGAGAGCGAAAGGGGAGGGGACCTCTGCATCTGGTGGCTGCCCCCCACCCCAAAGTCCTGCAGCACTAACTCAGAGCACATTATCCCACTGTGACACTGACTCACCCTTCCTTCCTCCACCCCCGATGTCTAGTGCCGATGTGCTCTGTCCCCACTAATTCCAGGGTTGCACTGACTTATGCCTTCTTCATCGTAAGGGGCGGTGTGGGGAGAAAGCTGGTCTTGACTAATAAAAGTATGAAAACTGAAATACCACCCCTGTCAATGCAAACAATATGTGTTTGTTGACGCTGTGAGCACAACGACTTGGAATAGCTGCTGGCAGTGTTTCCAGATATTTGGGGGCTATTTAAGTACAGAGACAGGAATAATTTAAATCTGGCATCTTTTTTTTTTCCTCTCTGTTTTTGCATTGACAATAAATGTGATGAAACCTTCAAAACAAGTCCTCACAGTTAAGAGTGGTTGCCTCTGGGAAATAGGTCTAGGAGTGGGTCAGGGGAGGTGGGCTGTTTGTTAAAAACCATTCTGAATGCTTTCTTTTTTCTTATCAGATGTATATGTTACTTGGATTTTTTAATTTACAACTTTATTTTTTTATTGATTTGTGTGTGAGAGAGAGAAACATCAAAGTGTTGTTCTACTTATTTATGTATTCTTTGGTTGATTCTTGTTTGTGCCCTGACTGGGGATTGAACCTACAACCTTGGTGTACTGGGACGATGCTCTAACCAACTGAGCTACCCAGCCAGTTTGGATTTTTTTGATACCCCTCTTAGCTAGGCCTAGTTCAGTTTAAGTAAAACTTATAGAGTACCTCAGGTCAGGCATTATGCTGGCTATCTGTGCTGGTTATCTGGTTAAAATATCATTAAAATACCATCAAGGATGAATAAAGAATAGCTCTTCCTTGGGAGTTAGTTCCCAGTCTACTTGGAGAAACAGAAACAGATCAGACACATATTTAAATAACATGATATTTGCTTAGAGAGAGGGAGCCATGGAGTTATCTTCTTCACTAGACATTTTAATCATCTTTTAATTTGAATTTCTGTCTTTATGATGAGTGTATCTCAATAGTGTTCTAATGGTCACAGTTCTGGTTTTAGTGGAAAAAGAATAGATGAGACTTTATCTTAATTTCCTCAATGTGGAAGGTTCTGGAAGGAGTCCACGGACTCACAAGTTTTAGTCTGCTACTTCCTGTCTGAGCATGAGTATATAATCATGTACAACGATCCTAAGTACAAATTGGAATCAGGCTGTGCAAGTGCCGGGACTTTCTTCATTCCCTGAAGCCCGCAGCTGCCAGCTCTGAAGTCCATACCTGTAGGTCTCCACAGCCTTTCAGTGATTCTGGAGCAGTCAGGAATCATGTCATCTTATTGTTGGAAGAAATGTTCCCCAGCTTGAGTTGGAGGCAAGCTGAGCATCTCTCTCAGGCTTAAAGACCTTCCGCTGTTACTGAGAAAGCTTCCAGACCCACCCAGAGTCTGTTACACAGATTTGGGTAAATCTAGGCGACGTTTCAGTAATGAATGAGTCGACACTTTCCTCACGGAGCAAAGTGGCATTGCTGTGTGTATCATGAGTGTGCCAGGTCATTTGGTTTTTAAATAGCATTAGTGTTATATCATTAAAATACCATTGAAGTAAAGATTTATGGTTTGTGGTATCTACCTATTCCTCTGTCTTAGTCAAGAGACAATTTGCTCAGATTTGTACAAAAGTGCCTTTTGGCTCACTTAATTTTACGGGTTTGTGATTTCTACAGCGCTAAAAATATCCAGACCCTGTGTGAGGTCATGGGAATTTCGTTTCCACCAGGTAGCAGGTAAATGCTCTGTTAGAGACTTGGGAAGGTGTTGGTATGTGCAAAAATGAATGAATGTGATTTCAAAGGTAGAGCAGAAACTCAGAGTGAGAATCAAAAGCAGAATGATGCCAGAATGAAAGCTGACCGTCGCACACACTCAACCTTTCCTTATTTCATCAAAGGCCTGCCTTAACGTCTTTGGTGAAGGAGGTGGCCATCCAGGTTCCAGTCAGTTCACTCCAAGACTCCACGGCGATATTAAATTTGTAGCAAAACTTAAAAACTCCTAGAATATCTTATTAAAATGCACCCTGGTAGAATCCACTCCTTTTTACAACTAGTTTTCATCACCAACCAGGAACTGGGACAAGTTTTATCTTCCCTGACAGATGAGAACAATTCTTAAGAGCTCACTGGAAACTCATTTCTTTGGTTGAGGTAACTTTCACTTTAGCTCCAAATTTTTGGGTGCGTTTCGGGTCAAAATCTTTTCACAGAAATCTGCCCTCTGACGCCAGAGCCAGACCCCACCGCAGCCGGAGTCTGTGGGCCAGGTTTCACGTGCTCTGACTTGTCCCGTGTGCTCTTCACTCCTCGCCTGAAAGCAGTAAAAGCTGATTGCCGTGTATCACCATAGCGGGGCTCCAGAATTGGAATGATCCGTCCCTGTGCAAACATGTTGTCTTTTCTCAGCATTTCCTGGCCCGGTTTCCACTTTGTTCTTTAGAAGACACAATTGTTTTTCTTTCCCTCCTGATTTTTTTTTTTAACTTGGTATTTTCATCTGCTGACACATCTGACTATTATTACACCGTGCCTGTCAGAATACAGAATGCCCACATTTCATCTCATGAAAGCATTATCTCTTTCTGCATGAGTTAGTTTCTCCGATGTAACCATCTATGGACCATTTGTAGAAAACTCAAGACTTTTGCCCTGACCGGCATGGCTCAGTTAATGGAGCATCATCCTGCAAAGGGAAAGGTCTCCGGTTGGGTTCTTGGTCTGGGCACATGCCTGGGTGGCAGGCCAGGTTTTTGGTTGGGAGGGGTGAGAGGCAGCAGATCAGTGTTTCTCTCACGCATCGATGTTTCTCTCCTTTCCTTTCTCTCTCTCTTTCCCTTTCTCTCTCTCTTTCCCTTTCTCTAAAAACAAACAAACAAACAAACAAATAGACGCAATCACAATTGACCAATCCTTCAATCAAGCTGCAATACTTTGGTTCTCAAGTGAGGAGGTTTGGCCTGGGAGGCACGGGCAGGAACACTGGGCAGGCAAGGGGCCAGAGGAGAGGGGAGGAGAATTTGGGGCACCTGCCACACTGAGGGCACCGAGGCGCCGCTCTCCTTCTGGGTCCCAGCACTCCCAGTCTGGTCCCCTCCCTTCCCCCTGGAAACATGCCCTTAGCTTACTTTTGGTTTGAAGCAGCTGGAAAGGATATTTTTTGCTCTGAGTCACTGCTCAGCTTTTGAAGAAGCGGCTTTGTGAGAGTCATCTGTTGTCATCCCTCTGGGTTTCAGCTCAGTGTGATAAGGTTACTTAAATATGTATGTGTTTTTAAGCGGCTCTGAAAATAAACTGTTTGCATGGATGTGCCTCGGCTCTCCTCCCCACTGTTGCGGCTGCTCCCCCTGGCAGGAACTTTGAATTCTCCCAGCTGTTCCTTCCAGTATTTATTTACCTCTACACATCTAAATGCTGTATTGATGCTACTGTTACCGGATTTGCCAATTGCAGATGTTATATACTGCCTTCTTTCCACGGTTGATAAGGTTTTAGGTTAATGACCGTGTGTACCGTCTACCACACTTCCTTCTTCCTTATATATGCACATCAGAGTTTTGGGTGAAGTTAGTGATTATACAGTTTGGACTGTAATATGTAATATTTTAAAGAACAGCTAACCTTCTGTGGGTACTTCTAGGTGCAAGAGACCGTTTCCGAGCTTTAGACATGTGTTAACGTATCTTCATGACAGCCCAATCAAGTAGGTATGACTATTCTTTCTGTTTGGCAGATGTGGACACTGAGGCAGAAGTTCAGTGACTCTCACGAGGGCGTCCAGGGAGTCACTGGCAGAGCCTGACCTCGCATCATAGTGAACCTGGCTCCAGGGTCTCCCTCCATTGTTACACTCTTTAAATCCCTGTGATTTGTAAATGCTTTTCGTAGAGGGGCCACATACATACTCCCACTACTTCTTTTTTTCCCGTTTATTTTTATTTCATTTTTCTTACCATTATTATTGTTTTCTTTGGGGACTTCTATGAGCCGGAATCCCCAAAGAAAACAAAAATAATAGTAAGAAAAGTGAGTTGATCTCCTAACCTTCTTACCTTTTATCATCACTACCCTTCGGCCTACACTCTGGGACCTGGCCTGAACATTATCTTTTAACTCTTCTGTCGACGTTCTCTTTTGTGACTTTTTTAAACCCTAAGAGCCGTGTCTTCTCCGTGGCATACCCCTTTGTTTATGTCTCAGTCTCTCCTCCCCAGCTGTGTGTTTGGTCATGTCCTCCACATTCGTGGGGTCCCTCCACGGTCAGGACACCTGCACTGTCAGTTTACAAACAGGGAGAGCCACCAAAGGCCTGGCGAGCATGGGATACAGGTGCCCTGGCTAACCAGTTAGGAGCTGCACTGCCCAGTGGGGGTCCTAAACCTGCAGATCTCTCAGTGAAAGGCCCCCCACTTGCTATCCTGGATGCTTTTCCTGGGGGTAGGTCCGACTACCCATAATTGACTCTTCCAGACTCACTGCTGGGAATATCTGCCTCTGCAGGTGCTGTGAGAGCCACGTTTGGGGCAGGGGACAGAAAGACCTCATGGGAGTGTGGACGTACACTCAGTTCTCCTTTTTCAGACTCACATTGACCCTTGCACCCCCTCACTCCCAGGCAAGATCTCCCCACTGTGTCCCTAGTTCCTGAGAACTGTCTTTTCAATTTCTCTGCGAAAAAGTCTCTCCTTTTCTGCCCAGGTCAGGGAGTCACAGTCTGCATGCAGAAGGGAGAGAGAGGGAGGGGGGACTCTCTGTGCCTTGGGGGGAGTCCTTGGAACTTCCTCCAACTCTCAGCCGTTTGAAGGGCCTGCGGTGTGAGTGGGCTTGCCTTTTCTCGGCTTTGCTCTTTCCGAGTTCTGGCTTTCTTTGTTCTGATAGGTCAGTAATGACTTGTGTATTCAATTTCCATCTTCTAGAAGACTGTTGACCTTTCTTTCTTACTCTTCTCACCCCCTTTTTTCCTCTGTCCTTGTGGAATTTTTCTTTTTCAATTTAATCATTCTCCTTACACTGCAGCTTGGGATGGGAGCAGAGATAAACACCGCACCAGTACACCATGCTTGATGGGAACCTAATTCCATCACTGCTGGAAACATTCGTCTCCTGGCATTTGCCTCGTTTTCCTGTGAGGCTGGAGGAACCCGCAGGAATGGTTCAGAAAAACAGGGCGTGCTTCCCCTCTGACCATCCCTGATGTTGGTGCCTTTCTTCCATTTCTCTCTCCGAGCCTACGTCCTGACCAATCTCTCAGCGCCTTTCTCTTTCTTTATCCGTAAACAGAAGGAACAGATTCGGGTTTCAGAAACCAGACCTGGCCTTCAGGGAAATTCACTTTCAACCAGGCTTCTCTTGGCCTTTCTCCATGGAAACCGTGCTGTGCCCCACTCAGGCACAAGTGTCTGACCTCAGCCTGGGGTGTAAGTGTAACTTCTCCTGGGAACATGGGGAAACCTTTGGGGATGAAACTCCAGTGATGAATTGTCTGTTCTTCGCCAGTGGAAGTCTGCACTGCTCTGAGGCTTCCAGACCTTCCTGGAAACCTCAGCATCCCGCTCTGCCTGTCCTTATGGTCAGACCGTGAGGGCTGCTCGGTTGAATTGTTTACGCAGTGGTGGGATTCAGTCCCATCCTTTCTGGGAAGATGCCTGTGTTCACATCTCGTTGGAGAGGGTTGACAGGGGGTGGCTCTCAGTTTGTGACCAGGGAGCGCTTCTAGGAGGGACACTCATTGGACGATGACGCCGGCGCAGACGAGAGGAGGACTGTCCCCAGTGAAGTCAGTCTGAGATTCCCAGTTCTTGAACTTCCCCTGGGCAGCAGCTCTGCCAGCAAGTTGGAAGAAGACGCCAGGAGTGCGCTCATCAAATTTGTAACAGACACAAAATTGGAAAGAATGGCCAATGTAGTCGGTGACAAAAAATATGTCTCAAAGTGATTGGGATGTGCTGGAATACTGGGTTAAAAATAACAAGGTGACATTTCAAAGAGATAAATGTGAAATCTTATTTGGGAGTTACAAATCAATGGTGATGATGGGAGGAAAAAACTCCTTGTCAGTGGTTCTGGCAGGGAAAAGGCACTGAGGTTTTGTTTGACTAAAAGCTCAGTAGAAGCTGCTGAGTCTGATGAAGCAACAAAAACTGCATTAGTGGAACCATAATGTATTGATCCCAGGAAGTAACACCGCCCTCAGTGGTTGCAGGCACCAAGAACCTTGTGTTTGCTGGTTCTTTTTTTTTTTTTAAACACATTTATTTATTTGACTTATTTTCCTAATTGTGTTGTGTTGTTATTCTATTACAGTTGTCCCAATTTCCCTCTCTTTGCCCTCCTCTGCCCATCCCATCTCCTGCCCCCACAGTCTGTTCCTGCTGGTGTGCCTTTTCTTTGACAGAGCGAATAAGAGTTTGCCGCAGAAAAGCAGTTAGCAAAGGGCCTGAGGGCCTGGAAGCAATATCTCAGGAGAAACCGTTGCTAGAACTGGGTGTATTTTAGTAGAAAGGAAATACTTTCCTACTTATTAGCTGCAAAGCTTCAGGCAAATTTCTCTCTGTGCCTCAGTTGCCATAGGTGGGAGATGGGGAGGGGAGAGCGTTTCTTGGGGGTGGGAGGTGGGGGCTTCTGGTAGGAAGCGCTGGGTAATGATGAAACTGGAGAGGTGGGGGAGGTGGGTGGGGATGAGATTGTTCTTATCTCAGGACAGGGATTTAAAGTTTATCCTGGGCTGAAGGGAAATTATCCAGCCACCCTGTCCATTATCTTCTAAACCAGGATATTGAGAGCTAAGGGGGGCTTATGAAATCTCCCAGGACAACAGGTATGAACTGGGGCTGCGGTGGGCACTCCAGGCAGACCAGGAGGGGAGGCCAGCCCGAAAGTGGGCACGACTGGTGGAGGAAACTGCCTCTCCGGTACGTAGCCTGCCTCGGGAGGGATGTAAGCAGGGGTTGGATGAACTTCTGTTAAGGAGCATTGCTGTTTTGGGTGGAAATGACCTAAGTGAACTTCCAGATCATTATAGACAGTGCTATGAGTGAGGTCTGTGCAGGTATATGAGACAAGTTCAACAGAAGCCGTCCTGGGCCTCCCCAGATTCTTACAGGTGTGTATATCCAGCACAAAGAGTTCAGAGAGTTCCTTCTGATTATGAAACAAATGTCAAGTGTCAGGTCCGCTCACCTGGAACAGAGGTTCTAGTGTGTTTCAGGGAGCTTCTTAGAAATACTGATACCCAGGGTGCCACGCTGGACTTAGGGAGTCAGGGGAGGGGTGGGGGGCATGTTAAGAAACGTGAGCTGTTCTAGAGTGACACCCTTCACATTTGGGACCTGTGGCCAAACCCCTGTGTTAAATATTTGCTGTATCAGCGATAAGAGCTGATCAAAGTCAACCCCAGAGCCATCACTTGGCACCTTTAGAGGCTTAAAATAAATGTTACAATGAAATGCAAACACTGAGCAAACGGCAAACCAGTCAGACAACCTGTCACTTACTTAGCGCTCAGGTTCTTGGGCTCAGAGCACGCTCCTTCCTGGTGAGCGGTATTGCAATGTGCTTTTATCATCCTCACTATAGACAGAATTGCTCCATGAAAGTCCAAGGCCTTTTTGGGGGGACTAGGGCCAGACAGGCCTGGCCTGTGGTGCTAGCAGTGCACACATGGAAGAGCAGCCCCCCTTCGATGGGCAGGTACCTCTGTTCTGCTTGGAGAGGAGAGGAAACCCCCAGGCAGGCCAGTGAGGGCCACTTCCCTCTCTTCCCACTTCTCTGCCCTTGGCCGTTGAAGTTGCCGCTGTGCCCAGGCACCAGTCAGTGGACCTTGTGAAAGGCTGGTTGCCTCGTCCGGGGGACTCACACTAATGAGATCCTCCGTGAGCCTCTCTTGCTTTTCATGTTCACGTGTGAAGGCAACTCTTCCAAGGAAAGAGGTAGTCTGTGCTGTAACCGTGGGCAACACTGGACCCAGGAGCCTGTGCTTTCTAGATTTTCAAACAGAAGGATTTTTATCTTGGAGCTGAGAAAGGAGTGTGAAAGGAAATTACAGAAAAAGGTTAAATTTGCAGAAGAGAAAACAATTCCCCGTGAAAGGCAAATCAAAATTCCCCAACTAATTATAATATGGGTCCTATTTATAGAGGGCTAAAAAAAGTGGCATTTTGTTCTTGAAACCTAAATATGCCTCGGCAAGCAGAGACAGGTGGGGAGGTTTAAGAACTCAGGGTCATGCAGGTACTGGCTGAGAAGGCGGCTCCCGCGGGGCCCGATGGTCCCGTCCTCCGGGTCACACTGGAACTGGCCCTGCCTGGCTAGGGCTCTTTAGGAACTGAGGTCATTGAAGTCCCAGGCACCCAGATAAGAGCTACCATCCAGTTCACTTCGAAAGGCTGAAACAGCAAGCAAACATCACAACAGGGATTGCCAGCCGAGGAAAATTGAAGCGTTTCCCTCCCAGATGTTCCTTAGAATGTGACGTTCCTTACAATGTCTTCAGGTGTGGGTGGGTGGTGTTTTGGGGTGTGCATCGTGGAGGTGATGGCACCTGATGAAATAAGAACAGGGCACAACAGGATTTACCTGCTGACCTGGGAACCATACACGGCTCAACTGCTCTTTAGTCTGAAAGCCCTTAGCAATGCCTGATCCTGACAGGTTTACTATGGCCAATGCTAAACTCTCTTTGCTTTGTTTTCTACAGAGCTTAGTTGGTTTCCAGTGAGGCAAGGGGGCTTTCTTTGCTCTCTTAGGTGTCCGGTGTGGGGTTCACATCAAATGTGTAGAGGGAGGAAGATCTGCAGGTATGTGATTTTCAGCAGTTCTGGGGGCAAGTCCTGCATCGTAGTGCTTGATGGGTTCAGTTCCTTCTGCCATTTGACCTCTGACATTATTCTGGAGCCTTTTTAAAAAAAATCAGGAATGACATGTGAATTATTACTCCTATAGCTAGTGACAGTTGCAGCAGCACGCACCATGGCTACATGCCTTTGTATGAACTCATATTCGGCAGTCTTTTCTGAAAGACAGCATTATTGCTCAGCTTACTTTGAAAATGAAGACATTGACACTGAGAGAGGGTAGCAGTCTTGCCCAAGGGTGAGGCGGCACTAGGGTGATGAAGCTCGGTTTTTCTGACTCCAAAACCGTGTGCGTATATACGTGTAGTTATACCACTGTGCTTGGATAAGACATTGGAGAATGGATTAGCCCCAGTCCTTAAAGAAAACTGTGCTTTAGGATATACTCCAAACTTTCAATGACCACAGGAGAAAGCTAGTCCTGATCCTTTTTCTTAAGTTCTCTCCTGATGAGGAAGATGTAAGCAAACACCAGCCTGAGCTACGTGATTCCAGCCTTTTGTCCTGGATAAATTACATCCTAGGTAACAGAGAGAAGCTATTGAATTACTATTTGGAGTCTTGGGGGAATCATGGATGATTAACAGGACAGGAGCTGGAAAGCTGAGATAGGCAAACTTTTTCTGGAAAGGTTTTCAAAAATGGGAGGGCTGTAGACAGGAGAGTCTGACCTCATTTCTATGAAACATTCTCCAGCAGCTGGTGGAACAGTTTGTAAGTACTTGGATGGGAAAGGAGTGATCCCTAAGTGCAAACACTGGCTCACTGAGAACGTTTTCCCCAAGTGCCGTGAATTCTTTTCATGAAATTTAAAGTTGCAAAGCCCAAGGAGGTTAGATACAGAAGATATGGTACATCTGGGGTTTAACAGCCTCTTGACAGTGTCTGTGTCAGGTCACTTCACACCCAAAGCGTCCTGGACAAGATGGATGAATATAAGCTGTGCAAAAGGACAGTTGGGCCCTGGCCAGGTAGCTCAGAGTCAAACACCAAGGTTGTGGTTTCGATCCCTGGTCAGGGCATGTACAAGAATTAACCAATGAATGCATAGGTAAGTGGAACAATAGATCGATGTTGTTCCGGTGATGACCTCTGACATTTGACCTCTGCCAGAGGAAGAGAAACACTCTCTCTCTTCTTCTGAAATCAATAAACAAAAATTAAAATAACAAAATAAAAATAAAATGACAGTCAGATAGCATCACCCTATTTGAATGACTTCTGCAGGGTCCTGAGGGGCATGCAGACAAGATCTCTCATGTGGACTCTGGGTAATGAGCCCCTGTTTAAGGCCTGTGAGAACTTCGATGAGGATAAATAGAACATGGAAACCAAAGTTTTAGGTGATCCGAAGTTGAGAGGGACGATGAATACTTTGGATGAGATGATGAGGTTTCAAGCAGCTCTGAGCAGTTGAGACAAAGCGGCCACGTCCCACTGAGATCATTCTTTGTTACTCACTCAATAATGTTAAATTCTCTGGTTGCCAGGAATTGGATGAGCTGCTAGAATCGGGAAGTGCACAAGCCATAGAAGGGGGAGCAGGAAGCAGACGGGATTCTGTAGCAGCGCCCGATGGAGGTGAGCCCAGGAGAGGAGCACAGAGGAGATGAACCTCGCGAAGGCTGGGGCTGGGCGGGGTTGGGGGAAGGCGGTATTGAGTAGTCTTGAGGAAGGATGAGGAGTTTTCCGTGTCATCAGTGTCGGGGTGAGGGTATTCCTCCTTTGGGGAGCAGCGTTCATAGTGGTCTCCTGACCTGGGGCAGCGAGGACTGGGTGTGGGACAACGTGCAGAGCCAGTTCACAGTGGCCACCAGTGGCAGGGAGCCGAAACAGAGAAATGGGCTACGTCCTTTGCTCGCTTTTCCATTCCCTACGCTGGATTATAGAATGTCACTAAAGATTTTTCACGTGGTTTCTATGAGTGGGCACATCTCTGGTCATTTTCATGCATGTTGCCTCATTTAGCTGTCACCATAACCCACCAAGGCAGGTGTTATAATGACCTGAAATAGGAGGGGACAGAGGTGATGGAGAGGTTAAATAACTTGGCTAAAACCCCTCAGCTGTTAAATGCCAGGGCCAAGACTTGAACGTAAGTGAAAGAACTTCGGAGTCCTGTCGGGTTGTCACCACTTGTTAGGGAGCACAACAGCCACAAGGCAAAACAGTGTCCCCTGAAGAGAAGAACAGGGACATCATTCATAACCCGGCTCTGCCGCATCCCTGGAGGCACCTGCGCACAGCAGGTTGAATGCCAACCGGGAAGTGGAGACGGGACGGGGAGGCGACCTTCCAAAAGCAAGGTCAGTGGGCATTACCTAGAAGGTTAATGCGAGGTTAAAAGTAGGTTTTGTTTTAAGGTGAGGAATTGTGTTTACATGCTTGAAGAGAAGGAGTTAGTAGAAAGAAATTGTCTTATGATTCAGGAGACTAAGGAACTTTTGGTTAAATTAAGTGTTCTTACTCTAAGGAAGGAAGGAAAGAAGGAAAAGAGAAAAAGTAGTAACTATTTGAGCCTATGGGTGTATTTATTTGCTTGACTGTGGTGATAATTTCACAATGTGTATGTACATTGATACTTTGAGTTGCACACTTTAAATATATACAACTTTTGATCATCCATCACACCTCAGTAAAGCTCGGAAGAGATCCCGAAGGAGGCAGGGGGGGACAGAATCCAGAGCAGCCTGAAGGGCATCCCCGTGGGCCCGAGCAGGGAGTGTCACCTGCTGACCTGGAAGAATGAGGGATGCGGTGGCAGGACGGCAGTGGGAGGGGAGGGCTGGCTGCAGGGCCCGGACACAGGGTCGTATCCCTAGGGTAGCCTGCTGGTTGGGGTGGCATTCGCTGACCTCCGTAGGCCTGTCTGATAACCTTGCTAGACCTCAGCCGCTTTTTGTCAACTGAAACAGTTCTCGCTGGACTCACCCTGTCTGCCTTCTTTTTTCCCCTCTCTGTGTAGAACCTTCTTTTCCAATCACTGGGTGTTTCTGTCATGCGCGGTACTTTTCCATTTAGGAACATAAAAGAAGGTCCTCCTGATAAGCTCTGGTGGACGGAGGAGGCAGGGGTGGGGAGGGAGCGGTGGTTACTCTCATCCCACAGGGAAGGACAGGCATGAAAATGGGGAGGGGCAAGCAGTGCAGGCCAAGGAGGCGGGGCCACCAGGAGGTGGTTTGGGAGAAGTCAGCTTGTTTAACAAGCAAAGCAGATAAAGATTAGAGTAACCATGACAACAAGCTACTGGCAGAGGAGCTCAGGATTTGGGGAGGAGGGAGGTGGAAGGACTTGGCTGGGTATAAGCCCAGAGTTTTGGAAGATGCCATATCTCCCCTCAGGGCTCCAGGCTGGTAGAGAAATCACCACAGTCCCCTACAGGGACTGGGAGGGACAGAGAGGACAGGGAGAACGGGGATGATGAGCTGGAAAGATGGGTCCCATTGATTCAAAGGAAGGGAGTGACCCCTGGGGCAGGAACAGGGTTACCGATGGGAGGTGCAGGGGAGGACCGGGGAGTCCGTCTCACCCCCGAGGCTTCAGGACACGCGTGTTCTTCTGCTCATTGCTCATCACTTCCATTGGGGTAGCAGACACCACACCGAGCCTGGCTTTTTGTTCTTTAGTTTCTCAGGGTACTGCATGTTTCACTTCCGCACAGCGAGGCATGAGCCTGTCAAGACCGTTTTCTGAGGACGCTCAAAGTGTGCGTGTGTGTGTGTGTGCATGTGTGGCCTCTTCACCCAGCCCCGGCCTGTGATTAGCTAAGAGTTTCTTGGAAGTCTGTTGCCTTTGCTGTGTTGTGAACCACTTCCATAGCGGCTTGAGCATCACTCACTATCAATTTAGAATGTGGATACTTTTTTTAAAGACGTGAATTCTGTTGTTCCTTTCTGAGTAAGCTCAAAGCCCCTGAGTGGGAAATGGAAGACATTGTCATGATTATAAGCAAACTGTGCTTTTGGCTTAAGTGTCTTCTCGTCACACCCATGTGACTTCACCCACCACAGTATGGGTGGCACTGCTCGAGAGGGGCACATCAGACTTCCTCTCAGTCCAGGGCCAAGTGCTTTGCAAACGTGGCTTTGAGGGTCCATGCTCTTTCTCTGTTTCTAACCACACTACCCCCTTCACGTTTCTGCCTGCAGAAATAAACATTGCAGCCACGTGTACTTGGGCCACGGTCTGAGGGGCAAGGTGACGTTCAGGGAGATTTGAGCCCCGTGCCCCTCCCCCCATCCCTGCAGAGCTCTTAGAACCGTGTTGGTGGTCTAGGTACAGGTGCCACAGCTGTCTGTCCTGAGATGTTGGCAGTTGTGACTGGGGAGGAGGTGGCAAAGTAGATTCATACCCATTTCCAAATCACTTTCCCAAATTAGCACGGAAAGCCCAACCTATTGGGAAAAGAAGGTTCCTTCACACAAAGGAAAGTAAAACAAGAGATCCAGGGGCTTGAGCTCCTTGTCCTCAGCTGTCATAAATAGCCATGGAAAGAGAAAACAGAGAGAGGACTGATTTCCCCAGGGTGCACAGAAGGTCTGCTTCAGAGCTGGAAAAAGTAAGCATGATTTTCCAGTTTTTCTGTAAGCCTAAAGCTTTTTTTTTTTTAAACCAAATTCTATCAGGTGGATATAGTCATCTTGTTCTTCTCAGCTACATCATGACTCATAAACATGTAGATCTGTCCAGCAGTGGCAGAATCCCCAGTGCCTTGGGGAATAGGCTGAAGGTCGAGATTTCATTGGTTTAGAGAGATGTCCAAACCAGTGACTCCGGTCTGGCTTCCTGTCGTCGGTACCAGCCAAGGGAAGTGGAGCCGTGTGCCGTGGGAGGCACCTGG
The DNA here is from genome assembly GCA_004024845.1 of Tonatia bakeri. Lineage (NCBI taxonomy): Eukaryota > Metazoa > Chordata > Mammalia > Chiroptera > Phyllostomidae > Tonatia > Tonatia bakeri. Next base: position 55,255 of record PVIA01008418.1, on the reverse strand, counting down.
CTAAGTGCCTCAGATGGAGCAAAAACAAAGGGAGATGAGACAGAGGTACAACACGATATAAGGTGATACCTTCTGTGTGGGAGCTGCGCTAGGAAAATTCTGGAGGATTTGGGGAGGGAACGGAGAAATGGCTCTGCAATAGGGGATGAAACACATTGGTTTCCTTGCACTGTGACCCCTTGCAAGTAGACCGGGGGTGTCTGACCCCTGGCCCATGGGCTGCATGTGGCCCAGGATGGCTGTGAATGTGGCCCAACACAAAATCGTAAACTTACTCAAAACAGTATGAGATGTTTTTGTGATTACGTGTGACAATGTATTTCATGTGTGGCCCAAGGCAACTCTTCCAATGTGAACCAGAGATGCCAAAAGTCTGGACACCCCTGGTCTGTGTCATTGTGTAGCTATATATGCACATACGGGCCCCCTCCACACACACCCCTCCACACCTGAACAGCCACCTGCAAACTCAAATGAAACAAGTTCAGTTTCACTCATTGCATTTACTAGTTCATTCATTCATCTCACAAACATTTATTAAATGCTTAATTCTGGACGGATACTGTGCCAGACCAAGGAAAAGAGCATAAAAATGGAAAGACCCGTTTCTGCCGTTAAGGAGTTTACCGCTAGTAGCTGGGAAAGACGTAAAGACACGAGGTCGTGTGACAGGATGGCGGACGCTGTGCAGACGACCAGTGGTACGAGCTGTAGGAGAGGCTGATGGGGTCTCTTTAGGGTGAGAGGAGGGGGAGTAAGAGAGGTGCATGAGTCAACTTGGGCTGCCGTAACTAAATAGCACAGACTCCGTGTCTTAAACAGCAGGAATTATTTTCTCACAGTTCTAGCAGTTGAAAGCCTGAGATTACGGTTCCAGTAGGTTTTGGTTTCTGATAAGGGTTCTCTTCCTGCCCTGTAGACAGCCACAGTCTGCCGTGTCCTCACGTGGCCTTTTCTCAGTAAATACCTGCAGATTGGTGGGGGAGAGGGAGGGGGAGGGGGAACACGCTAGAGTATCTCTTCTTATAAAGAATCCTCAACTAATCCTGTTGGATCAAGGTCCCACCCTTATGACCTCATTTAACCTTAATGACTTCCTTAAAGGTACTACCTCCAAATACAGCCCCACTGGGGGTCAGGGCGCAAACATTCAGGCCATACCAGGAGGCTTCACGGAGCAGAGCAGATGACAATTGAAATATATCTTTAAGAGTTACCCAATCAAAACAAACAGGGGATGCACTTCTTGCCCTCCCCCTGTTCCCCGGAAGTAAAAGAATAGTCAGGAAGGGACGGCATGGCTTTAAGCACTTGGGAGACTACAGATAACTTGGGATAGCTAGAAGGTAGAAAGGGACTCATGGGATAGGCACATATGGAGGGGCTTAGATTCACTTTGTAGTTGACGGGGAGCCACTAATGCACCTTAAGACGGAAGTGACACGTCTTGCTGCACTGCAAGCCCTCCCAGGTGGGAGGGCAGATGTCCTGAACTGGCATGCTGGCAGCAGAGGGTCGGGGAGGAGGGCGGGTGTGGTGACTGGCTGTGAGAGGAGTGAAGAGTGGTGTATGAAGCTGATTTCCAGGTCCTGGCTTCAATGATTTGTTCTCATAGGAGGCAGAGGTAGGAGGACAGGCGTGTAGGGACAGATCATGGGTACAGCTTTGGACTTTTTGAGTGTGAACTGTTCACTTCTATCTGGTCAGGGGAGAGGTCTCAGGCAGAGATGAAATGCTGGCACTCCTTGCCATTGAGGAGAGGGGATAGTGTTGAAACTGGGTGACTTCTAGCGAAGTCCTGTGAAGAGGGGAGCACAGAGACCCAGGGACACCAACAGTCACTGAAGGCAGAAGGGAGGCCCGGGATGGAGAGGGGTTGGAGGAACCAGGGAGGAACCACTCAGGACGTCACAGGAAGGAAGTGTGGTAAAGAGGAGGCCACGGTTACCTGTGTAGGAGGCTGTAGAAGGGACTGAGAAGCATCACCAGAACCTTGGCCTTCGGGACAGAACTGGTGGATTTGGTGAGGTTTCCCTGGAACGGGAGGGGGAGATCTGAGGGGCCGCAGGTTAAGGTGAACGCAGCCTTCGGGACTGCGTGGCAGAATTGGGCGTGGGCCCCAGGAGAGAGGTTTGAAGAGTCAGCATGTTACAGAACAAAGGAGCCAAGGGGGGTACACCGATATACAATTACTGAAAGGAACCCCCACTGGGTCTGATTGTCCGCTGCCTTATAGGAAAGACATCTCTCAATGCCAGAGATTTGTGAAAAGTAAAGGCAATATTTATTTAAAGCTATACAGACTTCAAGTAGTGACCTAACATCTTCATTAAAATACCAGAGTCCTTTAGGACACCCACAGATGCCCACAGTGCTTCCTTCTCTCCTGCCCTAATTTGGGGTACTGTAACTCAGGAAAAGAAGCAAACATCTGGAATCCAGGCTCCTGACTGTCACCGTTGCTGTCCAGACAGGATCTCCAATCAATCTAAAGCCGTGTGGCACCTTCTCATGGCATACTGGCAAGAGTTCTTTCACCCTTCTTCCAGGCAAAGTCTCTCCTGCTTCTCAAGCCACGTGGCCAAAGGGAGCACCCCAAAGCTGTGTGGTTCTCTTCTCTCAAAGCTGAAGGGGTCCCCACTCTGGCTAAAACTGCATAGTTCTTCTCTCCACCAAAGCTTCAGGGATGGGGGGTCGCCACTCTGACAAAACCGAGTAGCTCTCCCTCACATGGTTGCGGGGCTCCCCACTCTGCCAGAAGCACGTGGCTCTCTCTTCAATGGCTGCTGTGTCTGGGTTTAAATCCCCGAGCCAATCTTCCTCTGTACCCCCATTTCCGACTCCTCCTACAGTCAGTTACACCTGCCAGCATTCCTGTATTATTCCAAGGTCACTGGGCTGCCATCGCCATGTCATGGAGCCAGTCTTCTCCAAGCTCTCTTGCAGGCGCTGTAACTCGGGGGACCTGCCCCCCAGTTACATCTTGGGGGGAAGTTCCTTCCATCCCCCTGGCTCAGAGCAGGGCCACAGCTATTTCACATATCTGTGCAACCAGTTAAAGGTTACAGATATGTTAAAGGACCACGCCAGAGGCTAGCTGCAACGCGGTTGCTGTACAACACAGCTCTGCATGTTCCTGCTCCATGTGTCCCTTCCCCCAACTCACACCTGTGGGGGGAGGGGTGAGGACATCTCATATATCTTTCTAATATTTCCTAGACACCTTGAGTTCAAAATCCCTATTTGGGGTCCCCCCTCTTGGCTGCACCCTGTATCAATAAGGCTTTCCTTCCTTTGCTTTTGAGATGCTGGAGAATGTTTATTGCTACACTCCAGAGAAGAGCCAAATACAAAAGGGAAATATTAAAAAACAAACAAACAGTTTACATTTGCAGAAATACATCCAAAATATGTGGAGCCGGCATGATTGAGAGACAGAGAAGGTGAGTAGATACAGCAGGCTGAGAGGAGGGACAACTGAAGGGGGTTTGGTATTGGGAAAGGGGGGAGAAGGGGAGGGGGAGGCAAGGGAAGGCAGAAATGTTGAGTTAGCCCTAGGAACTCTGTACTAAGCAACTCTTAAATCCATTCAACGCAGTCTCCGAGGCAAGTTCATGTTCAAATTGGAATTTAAATAATAAAAAAAATCTCCACAAGTCTAAATACTTAGCCTTTTAGATCCCAGAGATGATTGAAGTTAAATAGCTCTGTTAAGAACAGCACGGCATGGAAAATAACTAGGTTTACCCAGTTAAGTTTAGCATAGAAAGCCCTTTCCTGAATGGCTTCTTTGTCAGCCTCAGGCTGGAGGAGTGCAGCTCCTTTCTACGCGGTGAATTCCTTAATTGGATTTTGTTTGCCAATCTTACTTTCTCACATTGTACGATTTTAATAAATCATTATAATCATTCCCTTATGTCTTGCAAAAATAACCTTCCTGACGGTTCCTTAGTGATTTTTCCCCCCTGTGTTTGCGTCCTGGGATTATTAGTGTGGCTTACAAATGAATCAGAGAAGAGCTGTGCAGCCAAGGGGATGTCTCCATCATTCCTGGGCGTGAACTTGACGCAGGGTAACCAGGAGCCCCCGGGGTCATGCTTGCCTGCGAGGGCGCAGCGCGTCCTGGCATCTGATCTCCGGTCTGGATTGTTGATGAGATGCTCACTCGGAAACTGGGGAGAGATCCGTCTGCGTGGTTAGCGAGGCTTCTGCAGGAAACAGGTTTATTGGGGATGCGCGTGCACCGGTGGTTCTGTTGCCTGCTAAGCCACGACTCTTCTCTGTCAGTTGTTGTTGAGGAAGAACTTAATTAGTGTAACTGATGTGCTTGGTGAATGTCTGGCTCCAAATACACGTGTCCTGAGAATCTTCCACGATCGACCTCCTTTTGCAACATCGAGAGGCTTTCTCAGTCACGCATTTAGGAACTGGACTTTGGATCCAAGCCTCTTCCTTTAAATTTCCAGTGTTTTCTTTTCTTTTTAAAGAATTTATGTATTTTTAGAAAGAGGGGAAGGGAGGGAGAAAGAGAAGGAGAGAAACATCAGTGTGTGGTTGCCTCTTGTGCGCCCCCTAGTGGGGACCTGGCCTGCAACTCAGGCATGTGCCCTGACTGGGGATCGAACTGGCTACCCTTTGGTTTGCAGGCTGACACTCAATCCACTGAGCCACACCAGCCAGGGCTCCCGTGTGGCTGCTTTGCTTGTAGACACCAGTGCTTAGAGTCGATGCAGTCAGTTCCTGTGATCCTGAAATGTAATGACTCCTTTCAGTGGTCACAGTTGGTTGTGTCTCTTCCTAGAGCTTCTCCCCACCCTCCTCCTTGCCCACTCTTCTCTGGGACACAGCTGAAGTGGCCACAGATGAGGGGGACCTTCCCCAGGCCTGCACAGCTTTCACAGCCCCCTTGTGGGTGGAGGGTTGGGCAAGTGGAGGTCACTTTGGGGAATGGGCAGTTACAGGATTTTCTAGACTAGGCTTGTTTATCTGGCAGTTCAGTGCCCCCAAAGAGTTAAGAGCATTCAGTTCAGCTTGTTTCCAGTTTGTTCCAAATGTGAGTAACCGAGCCGAAGATCTCCATTTAGACACAGAAGTGAATTTTAAGCCTGAAAAGCTTTGCACACTTGCCTCTGTTCTCGACCCCCCTCCCCTCCCCACTCCCCCACCCCAATTAAAGGCAACCAGCTTGAGGCCGTATTGGTGGGAAGGCAACAGCCTTAATCTACATTTTGCTCTGGACTGGCTCCCTCCTTTGGTGGCAAACACTTAGTGGGAGGTGTTGAGAAAGGCCTTGCATCTGTGTAATTTTCCCATTTGTATTTCTTTCTCTTTTGATTTGTTTTTTGCTCCTTGTAACTACAGGCTTTTTGACTAATGCCTCGTGAGGCTACAGGCCTTGAAAAAATTTGTTTTTCCTCTTGGTATCTGCCGGGTCTGACATGCACTGCATTTATAGCCCACCTAGGTGCTAGTAACGTTTTTGTTTGCCTGGGTGAGTGCGTGTCTACAAAAGCTTAGAACCAGAATTGCCCGCAAGAGCAAAATGCAGACATACAGTGCTTAACACATGAAAGAGGAAAAGACAACAATGGAAGGAAGAAGGCAAATGTTTTAAAGCTGTTAAGCTTTTCTGCTGCATCTGTCAAACAACCCTCCAAGTTCCTGCATGTGTGATATTTTTACTTTGGCTCCCAGATGGGGAGAAGCCTCATCATCCCAGCCCCCTGCTGTGGATCGAGGCTGCTGGACAGGGCTGACTGCCGGTGAGAAGCCAGCTCCCCCAAGGACCCAGGGGAAGCTGCCGTGTCTGCCTCTGCCTTTCTTCGCTCAAAAGTTGGCAAATGCTGGTCATGTCGTGAGTCTATTTATAGCAGGCACACATTCACCACCTTGTTCTTTTCTTAGCATCAGCTTGACATGCTATCAATTATCCATGAGGTGAATGGCAACACCAGGGACGTTATTTGAGGCAGGTGCCCCGAGGTGAGACGGAGAGGGGGCGGAGGTCACCCGGGGACAGTTGCAGGTGCAAAGGGTGCAACAGACTGTCCTTGCTGCACGTCAGCCAGTGAATGGCTCCAGACATCCCGGGGGGAAATCCTGGGCCGGTTGCCCGGCTGACTCCGATGCTGCCCTTCTCACCCATGTCTGCTTACCTCTGAAAAGCCCACTTGGAAATGCACAGTGCAGGACACAGAGGTGGTGATCTCCTTGCAGAGGGGATCATTTGTGTTATATTCCCAAGTCACGGGAGGGGCAGCTGCAAGGCCTGGGTAGGGGCTGCTGGGGAGCAGGCGCACCCCACCCTCCACCTGGTGGGAGTGCATTAGCTGTGGGAGGACGGATACGGGGGTGTCCTGAGGTGGCCCGCGCCCCCTCTGTCCTCGGCCAGCTGTGTCTCCTTGCCTCCCTCACATACTCTTTCTGTCTTCTTGGACTCTGGACTAGATAGTTTGTTTCATTATTGTTTTGCTGCTGCTGTTCTCTTGCTTCTCATTGACAATTAACAACTTAGGTTCCCTTTTTACAACTGCCTTCTCTTTTAAATAAGAATATTGGAGCAGAATCCTTGGTTGCCCCATCTCAGTGGCTCTGAGGCCGTTTTCTCATTTCCCTGCCGTTCATTCATTTGGGGCTGCGCTCTGGGAGCTGGTGGGATCTGCTCCCAGAGCTGTTATAACAGTGCTGATGTCCTTGTTGTTTTAGTTCAGGAACTGAATTGCTCAGTCCATGTCCTCTGTTCACCTGGACTGGGAACCGGGCAGAGAGAAAGACTGAATTCGAGTCACAGAGAATGCAAAGTGAATTCGTGAAACATTCTATCAGCCTCTCGTTTGGGTGCAGACTGGCTCAGACTTTACACCCCGTTCCTCTCTAGGAATTTTTGACTCCTCTGCCCCTCTGTATCCTTTGTCAGTGAGGAGCTGACTAAACCTTCCCCTGAATGTATGTGTGGGTGCTCATAGGCAGATGCTTGGGGACAGGGCCGCTGGGTCCTGCGAGGCCTTGGAATTCTCGCAGGCTCCTGCGTGCCCTGGTGGGCGCTCCAACAGTAGCTGGCAGACTCTCCCAGGGATCCCGGCTCCAAGTCTAATGCCATCTGCCCAGCTAATCCACTTTCCGGGCCAGTGTCTAGCGCCAGAGTGTGTCTGGATCTGCGCGTATCCTGGTGCCATTTAAACTGACTCCGAGCTCCCGGGGATCAGTTTGCAGCCTTTGTTATCTTCTGGCAGAGGCACCCGATCTTTTTCTTTCTCCTTTGCTCGGTGGTCAGACCACTGGAGCTTAACCTGGTTTATTATTTAGGGGCCTCGTGGGGAGGAGTCAAGGCGACTGCACTGCACGCAGAGTCCCAGGCTGCCAGGCGGGGAGTGTGCGCGCGTGTGTCTGGTGTGTGCTCGTGAGGCTGTGAGTGCCAGCAGCTGTTTGGAAGGATGAGCCTGGGGTGGATGAGTCTCTTCTGCAGAAGCTGCAGGAACCAGGACGGGCACACAGGGCCAGTGTCTTCATCCTCGGATGGCTGGTGAGTAAAGAGGGGCTGCCTAGGTTTTGTTCTAACTTGTAGCCAAAGCAAAAAATGTAGTCGATCAATAGTAGGCCTTTCTTCCTGCCCCTCTTTATAGACTAAAGTTTGTGAATCAGGACCCCTATTTATGCCTTCATGCAGATTGTGAGATCTGATTTTTCTCTTATTTTTGTATTGATTGTGTTACGGGAGGGATGGGAGTTTGCCACCCACAGATGTTCATGATTGATTGCCCACCTCTTCCTCTTGTGTCCCCTGGAGTTTATTGTACAGGGAAAAACCTTTCTGGAACAGGCTGAAGGGGGTTTGTTCTGTGGATAGGTTTTAGAGATAGCTGGAGTTTTAGTCTGAATGTCATTGTGCACAGTTTATGATTTTGAAACATATTGACAGGTTGTCTGTGGTTACATATTTAAATCCACCATCAGTCGTATGTACATTGTATTAGATATAAATGATTGGCTAGTGTCTAGACATAATCAATGAATGGAGATGTTGCTTTAGTTTTTTATTGTTATTTTCATGTTGTTATTGTCTGTTTTCTTAACACGCTTGTTAAGTGTCCATATAGGATCAAATGTTTCTCATTGAGACTGGCAAAATGATCATAAATTGTTCTTATGCTTGTTTTTATGTTCCAAGATTTAATCCAGGGATTGGAAAACTGTAGTGCACAGGTCAATATGGCCCACTGCCTGTTCTCGTAAATAAAGTTTTATTGAAACACAAGTACATCATGGAGTTAAGTAGTTGCGACAGAGTCTCTTTGGCCCCCAAAGCCTAAAATATGTAGCATTTGACTCTTAACGGACTCAAGTTGCCACATTCTGGTTTGATTCACTCTTTTCCTTTATCTACTTTCAAAAGGTGTACAGTGATATAAAATAGTTAAGGGTTCTTTTTTATTGAATTATAATTAACATATAACATTATATTAGTTTGAGCTATACAGCCTAGTGATTTGGTATCTCTAAGGGGATCTACAATGGAAGAATGAGTCCTTATTTGTGCACAAGGAGATCCTAAACCAATTGAACCTGCAGGCGAGAGACCCCTGCACCATGTGTAGGGACAGATCTTTACAGGCCCTGCCAAGTGCAAGGTAGCCTGTCTGGTGCTCTGAGACACGCTCAGGTGAATGGAATATGTCCTGATCTGCTGTGTAATAAGGATGTCTCACAGGCACTATAGTGTCAGTAGAAAAATACCGTATTTTTGCCATGTGTTATGTACACTTTTTTTGCCCAAATTTTTGAGGGTAAAATAAGGATACGCATTATACACGGGCATAATATTAGATTACACACCAACCAAGGGTATAATAGTGGGTATGATAACCCCATGCAGAATGTGCACAAAAATGTGGGTGCGTGTTATACACGGCATAATATGGTACATATTGTTATGAGATTCAAAGGACACAGAATGACTTCTGTAGCCCAGTGTGGTAGGTGGAAAGTGGAATGGAAATTAAGAAACAGATTGTGGCTAGAGACGCTTGCTTCTTGTACAGTAAAGGAGGCTCTGTTGCCTCCAGCTGTTCACTGAGGTAGACCTTTGCTTCTGTGCTAGGGGAGGCTCGTTTCTTCCAAAGAAGGGGTAGGAGGAGCCTTGGCCAGCTATTTGGTATGAGATTCACAGTTACCATAGACTCAGAGATGCCTCATTTTAGGCCTTCATTAGGAACCAAAATATGATTAAAACCAAAGTAGATTAGGGATCTTCCACTAATATCTCACTCATTTTATAACTGAAGAAACTGGGGCCAAGAGATCTAGTTAGCTTTATAAAATTGTCTCTGGAACACAGGACTTCTGACTGCCTGATCTTTAAATTCTATTACAGTATTTTTTTCTCTCTCCAATTTTTAAGCCAGAGTCTCCGAGGTGCACAGAACATCTCAGTGTTATTAGCATAAAGTCTCATGGCCTTAAAGACCTTAGTTAACATGCCAGTCCTTTCTTTGTTCTCCAGAATTTCCAATGTCACAATTGGGGGAGTAAAGTATTGATGGAGTGCCTTAGGACACTCTGTCTTCTCCCAGCTGCCCTGGGGGACTACATGTGGGGTAGACCTTCCCAGGTTGGGTGGGCTTTTGGCTCTGCTGGAGTGCCCCTACTTTTATACTGCTGCCATAGGGCTTTATTTGGGGGGAGGCATAGGGATGGGTAGATGTGGAAATGGCCTACAGGTCATGGGGGAAGCCTTGAACTTCCATTCCACTGCCAACCAGTAATCATTTGTTCATTCACATGGTATTTATTGAGCACCTACTATGTCTTGTTGACAGCTCTACCTTGGTTTCTCTAGGACTATGTTCTCTTCCCTTACCTAGGCTGAGACCTGCCTGCTTTTCTGATAGTGCTTGACCTTAGGGCCTCCTGTTCTGTTTTCCCATCCAGTTGCCTCTTGGGAGGACTCTCTGGTGCCAGTGGTGTGTCCTTGTGCTCATGACTCTGCTCTGCCAGTCTGCATTTTCCTGGTCTCTGCAGCCGGTTCTGGTCCCGTTTTCTGGCTCCTACCCACCCCCACTGAGCATGTTGAGCTGCAGATTCTGGGTCCCACTGGAGGCCCGGTCATTGCAGGGAACAGCCCCATCCCTACCTACATCCGGAGTCAGGACTCCTGGCACATTGTCTTCACTTCTGGGATCACATTTATTCACTGCACATCAATTCACTCATTTAACAATGTCCTAGGCAAGGACGTAATGGTGAAGAAGATCAAGTCCCTACTTGCATAGCCTGTGTATTTGCCAATGGGGAGCTAGGGTTGGATTTTGGGTAACCTCAGATATCCTGATTTCTCATGTGTAAAATGATAAGTTTGAAGTTGGTAAACTTAAATATCCCTGTTCAGTTAAACATTCAGCCTATAAAATTTCTTCTTATTACTCTTTTTTAAAAGATTTTATTTATTTGTTTTTAAGAGGGAGGGGAAGAGAGGGCGAAAGAGAGGGGAGAGAAACATCAATCAGTTGCCTCTTGCATGCGCTCCAATCAGGGACCAAACCTGCATATCAATTCACTCATGCAACCAGGTGTGTGCCCCGACTAGGAATCGAACTGGAGACCCTCGGCTTTGTGGGATGATGCTCAAGCAACTGAGCCATGCTGGACCGGATTAAAATTTCTTCTTCTCACTCACTTTTCCCCCTCCCTCTTACTTCCTCTGCTTACAACTGATTGAGTATTATGCTAGCTAAAGGTATGAATATAACCAGGAACTTTTGTGTAGCCCCCCTGCCCCCCAAAAAAGTGAAGGAGAGAGAAAAACAGGAATTCTTTAGATCCTGGGTAAAATGGGCCGGTTGGATACCAAAGTGGGAAGTGACAGCCCTTTGACACCTGTGGTTGGAGGGGAGCCTTTGCTTGGGAAAAACTAACAGTATCTCTGGAAGTGAGAGAGGATGTATCAGCCAGGAAGAGCGGTGGGGGAGGTGGAGGGCCCCACAGTTCCCCCCTTATCTTAGTGCTCTGCTCTTGTGCTTTGCAAATTGAAGAAACACAAACAGCTGATATTTTATGATTTGAGCACTGAAAGAAGACAGAGGAGCTGTTTATCGTAGGCGAACGAAAGACTTTTGTTTTATTAGTTTAATGATAGTAGAATGGCCAGAGCTGGATTCATAAATTCTTGATGATCACTCTGGATACAGCAACCATACATTTCCATTTCAAATACTGCATTCCGTTGTCTCCATAAATAATCGTGCAGTCATAACTTATATGTTAATATTTGGTTCAGAAAATGTAATCACCGGTTGCTGTTATAGTCTGTGAAGCATGATGCTAAATTATCTTGTCATCCAACTCAATTTTCATTGTTATCTCTTTGGCAATTTTATTGGAAGAAACCAGTGACTTGTAAATTATAAAATGTTAATAACCTCAGTCATAATTTCCTCCCCTTACCCACGAGTCTTTAAGATGCCCTCTCTCAATTCTGACTAATATTTCTCTAAAGGTTTTAAGAGGACTGGATCAGGATTTGTTTGTTGCAATTAGGCTGAGCATGGTGGATTAAAATAAATTTTTGATGGTATATAAGCAGTATACTATGAGACACTGGGTGAGCAAAAATCCTCTTTAGTTGTGCTAAACCAATTAGATCCCGGGGTCTGTTTGTTACAACAGCATTGACTAGCTAGTCTGTTCTAATGAACGCAAACCTATTTTATAGACAGTAACATAAGGTCTTTAAAAAATTGAAAAGTAAAAAAATACACAAAGCAAATAAAAATTCCCTATGACTCCCCCCCCCCACCACAAGAAATCATACTGGAATGTAAGCTGTCCGAGAGACGGAGGTATTGTCTGTCCTGTGTGTGCCCCGTGTCTGTTCCAAACAGTTCTCCGCACGTAGACACGCAACAGATGTCTGTGGGATGGATGAGTCACTGTTTTAGGTGTATCCTGCAAGTCTGTTCTTTCTACATACATGTGTAAGAAGATTACATGTTAATGGTTGCACCTTTAAATCACATTCTGTGTTTCAGTTTTGTACCTGACTCATTCATTTCAACCATAGATATATCTATACTTGGAAGTTTTTAGAGGATCAGGAAAAAATAGAATGGAAATAGCATTATGTAAGTAATGACTTGGGGACATTTTGTTTATATTTCAACTTTTAGTGATTAAGAAATTTGGAACTGGTCTTTCCTTTTTTGTGCCTTCATTCATCATCTGCAGAGCTGTATTTTTGAATTAGCATTTAGGTGCAGGTAGTGTTTGATGGTGATGGTGATGATGATGACAGTGATATATGGACAAAATTAAGAGCTAAGATTCTGGAGTTAGAAGAACCTGATTTTGAATCTCTTCTCTCCCATAGTAATAGATTATTGACCTTGGACAAGTGTCTTATACTTTGTAAACCTTGTTTTCTCTGTCTGTAAAATGGGTTTGCATTTGCTAGGATAGGCAAGCTGGAGTATGTTGCCATAACAACTAAGCCCTGGCATCTGATGGGTTCAACACAATACGAGAGTGTTTTCTGCTCACACAAAGTCTGAGTCGAGGCTGGGTGGGTGGGTCTGGGTAGGGGTGGGCTGGGTGCAATGCTCTCCTCTCTTTGACTCAGGGTCCAGGTCGCCTTCTTCTAGTGATTCTGCCATCCCACCTCTGCATGGGATCTTTGGCAGCAAAGGAGAAGACAGCCTGGTGACAGCAGCCACCTTAACTGCCTGACGTGGGAAAGTTACACATCGGCTGTCACTGCTGCTCCCGAGTCACTGTGCAGATCTAGGCGTGTAGCCCCGCTCAAGTACAGGGGCTGGAGGAGGGTGTTCGGGCACTAGGGAGGGAAGGGGACCAGGAGTGGTGAGAACTGGTGGTTTTGTAGCAGGGTTTAGTGACAGTGACTTCGGTCAGTGTTGGCATCATCCGGACCTTCACCAGCCTGCGGTTAAAAAACTTTGATTACATTCTGTTTTCTTTATCTTATGTTATAATGGCAAGGAGTCTCAGTAGCCAAAGTGATAGAAATAACTTACTCTCAGAATCCCTTTCAGGGATTCTGAGGAATTTGCAGTGTCCTGCCTTCTGGGTATTCTCTAAGAGTTTGTTTATTTGTTTTTAACCCTTACTTGATATGTTTATTGATTCTTAGAGAGAGACAGATAGACAGACATTGATGTGAGAGAGAGACATCAATCAGCTGCCTCCCATATGTGCCTTGACTGGGGATTGAGCCCGCAACCCAGTTGTGTACCCTGACCAGGAATCGAACCCTAGACCTTTTGGTGTATGGGATGACGCTAGAACTGACTGAGCCACCCAGCCAGGGCTGTAAGAGGTCTTTCGGATTTTCTCATCCTGGTGCCCTCATCTTGCCCCTGTGCCAACCAACTTGTCCTGTGCCTGTCCTGTCCACCACCACATCTGGGGCCGCCACTGTGCCCTCTTCTTGTGTTTTCCCTATTCCCTTCAGGAACGTCACCACGGGGCTCGGTTCAGAGGAGCCCACTGAGGCCTCGAGGCTAAAGCGAGCAAACCACAGGCGATAACTTCGAGCTGTTCCCAGACGTGTGTGGACTCACGGAGCCTCAGACCTAACCTAACACCGGAGACTCCTGCTAATTCTGGACTCACCTTCTCCTCCACCCCACCACAGGCACTGGTCCAGGCCTCCCCGTGCTCGAGCGTCCGGACCCGAGTTCCCTGCCCTGTGTCAAGGCATTTGAAAACAAACAAACAAACAAAAACAAACACCATCTCTGGATTACTACGTCCAGGATGACTGCCAGTGAAAACGCACTTTCCTCCTGTGGACATTTCACAGTATGGCTGTCTGCTGTGTCCCTGACAATACAACACAATGATTGACAGCACATTGACCCAAAACTGGATTATTCGGGCTCAAGCCATGCCTTTGGGGACTCCAACGGCCCATCCAGGCTGTGCTTTGGCAAGTCTGTGTCACCTCCGTGTGGCGTTTCCTGGAGGGGCTGGGGAGGGAGGACAGGGCTTCACCTCCCTCCTGAGACCCCAGCTTCTCTCTCCCGGGAGCAAAAGTCTGGAGAGGCAAGCAGGATGTTTCAGGAACAAACCAGAATCTCAAGGACTGATGAGTTCTGAATGAAGCTTTGGGAGAAAAACAAAAACAAACCCCCATTTTCCCCTGTGCACACAGTTCTCTTCATGCAGCCATTTTTCATCCTTAAATAGATACTGAATGCGTTAGTCTGAAGTTTCTCGACTGGGTTTTTTTTTTTGCGGGGGTGGTGAGGTTGGGGGGATTTAGGCTTTCCCAAAAAAGAATGGGAAGGAGCTTATCCTCCACCTGCCCCAAAGAAAAAAAATAGCCTTCACTTTGTAAGGCAAAAACCTACAAATGGGTGTTTTTACAACTTCACAACAATTTTAAAAGTCCGATTCCCAGCAGAATTCCCCTATGTTAGGTATTAGGATTATAATGAAGCAGTCTCACATTTCCATGTCTTATCTTCCCATGAATCCCTTTGTATAACAAACTCCACTTTATATAAAACTTTTAGTCCTGCTGGGGTCACTTCTGGGCCAAGCTCTTGTTCCTCACTCACCCACTTAATTTTTCCTTCCCAGCTTCGATTCTTTTCTCATTTATTCTCTTTCTTGCATAGCCCTGAATGAAACATAGGCTATTTAAATACCGGGCTTTCATTCCGTGAGCATTTCCTTTGTGGTTTGCATATTGATCTCCTCACGTAGGTCTGGGCCTGTTTCTGCCTCCGAAATGACTTTGGCGTGCACCTGAGTCTGCGTGGTCAGGTCCTGCCTGTCTGTGGGGGACAGCGGGGGTGATGGAGAGCTCCCTCGGGTGTCCCTGTGCACACCTGGCTGGGGCAGTGGTCCCAGGCTGACTCTTGGGCACTTCCTTAATTAAAGCTCTGTTACCACCCAGCACTCCTCAGGTTCTCTACTGCCAGGGGACCCTAACTCGGAAGGATTTTAACATTCTGTCTTCCTCTTGGAGGTAACAGCTCACCCACCGCTGCCAGAACTGACAGAACTGGATGGCAGTAGGTGGGCGAGGGTGGTGGAGGTGGCACGAGGAATGGCAGTCATCAGTTTGGGAACAGCCTCCAAGCCAAAGAACTGCCTTTGGCATTTGAGAATAATATGAGAGCGTTTGTCTCTCTCCCTCCGTGGAAGAAGGCATGCTGTAAATCTGACTCAAGCCAGGAACTATTTATGGGAGATCATTATTAAAGAACTGCTAGTTGATTTTTCAGTTAGTAAAGGCTAGGAGAGATTGTGACTTTGGCCACTAAAACTTGCTGGGGACTCCTGGTAAGTTTTGTCCAGGTACCCAATAAGGCAGATATAAGTAAGCTCTTGACAGAATCTTATTAAGAGAACCAAAATTGTGCTTCTGCCCTGTGTTTGCAGACGTACAGGCATTAGCATGGAGGGTTGTTATTGGATAGCAGCCCCTATGGTTTTCAGCGTTGCTAGGACTGAGAGGTTTATTTTCAACTCTCGAGTGCACTTTTTCAAGTCACCCACAACATTGCAAACGTGTGAAATTGGAGCGAGCGTCCAAATTTGTCCCCACAGCGATCATACTGGCTTCAACCACGAGTGCCTGAGGGACCGGCTCTCGCAGCGATTCAAATATGTATTTGGGCACAGGTGGTCACGATGGTGAGCAGGTTCCAATCAAACCCAGCACCTGGGGGTTGGGTTGTTCTGTCACTCGGGCACAGGTGTCCCTTGGAGCACTGCCCTGTGCTTCCTGCAGACATCTGTCTGTGTCAACCACGACCTCTCCGTGATCCTAACAAGGAAGTCAGCATATAGTGGGACGTGATGTATTTGGAATTAGAGATAAGCCAGAAGGAACCTTGTGGGATTAACTCTCTTCTTTAAGTTGGATCATGGTTTTTACATGCCCTCTTCTCGAACCTCTGCCTTCTCCCCGTCTATCTGCATTTGCTCTGAGTATTGCAAATGTCAGGTTTGTGTGCAGAGGCATCTGTAAACCGCGTTGGAATGAATAATACCTCCAATGTGTATGCACAGGAGTATGTGCCTGTGGCAGGCTGACTGTTGCACACTTACTGTCTCTTACTAGTCAAATTAAGGAGATCGTACAGTGAGACCTTTCCTGGGCACAGCCTCTGACGGAGTGGTTTTCTCCTTTTTGGTGTTTCTGTTCGGGTGGGAGGCACGGAAGGAGAGGAGAATGGCTTGCTGCCAGTGAAAATGGTACTGTCCTTCCATGCTGGGATGGGCATTTCATTGGCCTGTTTACATGTATTTTGCTAGTTTGCAAAATAGCCCTTCAAGTGAAGATTTCTTAGCCCGTTTCGAAGATGAGGAAATTGAGGCTCAGAGAGGTTCAATAACTTGCCCAGTTGCTCAGCGTGTGATAGAGTGGGGTTTTCCCCCACAGCCACATCTAAAGCCCACTTTGCCCGCAGTGTTCACACAATGGCACACGGGGTGCGGCCGAACAGTCCAGCCAGATTTGGTCTGACAGCAGCTGCAGTCGAGGCGGGTTTCGGTTTTTGGTGATGGTTATTTAAAATGACCATCCTGGGCTGAGCATTCTGACACCAGCAAGCCAGAGAAGCTTTCCAGAGATGCTCCCTTGGTTAAATATTTGCACAGCTTCGGAACACACTGAACAGCCAAGCATGGGGCTGATTGATGTGGAGGGAGAAAAGGACTGGGCTGCCTTGGTAATTTCTAGTTTCCTTTTCTGAGCAAGACCTTCTCCGATTCTCCCTTCTCGAGGCTGGAGGAATGACTGTGATGAGTCCCTGAGGACAGCTTGATGGATGTTCCCCGTACACCTGCCCCTGCCAGAGTGGAGACACAGGGCAGCCAGGCTGATGCCCCAGGGGAACCTCTGTGCAGGCCGACCTCAGGCTTCCTCCCTGTGGAAACGCCTCGCATCCTACATCCAGCGTTCCTGCCAAGCAGTACTGATTCAATCTCACTTTTCCTCCAGAATGGTGCGAATAAAATCCGAAGTGGGAAACGGAGGAAGCCCGTCTCTCCTCCAGGATTAATGAACCGAGATATTTTAAATTTATTTCAGAACATGCATTTGTGCAGCGTGTCTCTTGGGCTGCCGAAGCAGAGTGTGCGCTTCCATTTCTTAGAGGCCCTGATTTCCAAGTCCTGTTGCAGGACTTCAAGGAGAGGGGGGGTGCTCAGAAGTATCTTGCTGTGGAGGGCTTACCCTTCAGTTTTACTCCAAGGCAAGTGATGGGTTGATGTTCTCTGTTGCAATGAGAGGCTGCTCCTTTCCTTTTGCAACCTTGAAGTCACAGGGGAGCAAGATTACTGGGCAACACCCGGAGGAGTCACGAAGTCCTCCGTGCCAACCTTCTCTGGTCAGCCAAGTCCATTCTGCAATTGGCAAGAATAGACTGGGAAGCAGCGGTTCACTCTCACCTGCTCTATTGACAAATAGGAAAAATAGGGAAGAAGGGAATCAGGGGGCATAGGTCCAAAAAGAACTTCCTTTGGATGGTCTGGAAGATAAAAAGCCTCCAGGAGGACCTGGCAGACACATCTGTGGAGCACTTTTTATATTCGCCAAACCCTTTCATGGCCACTCTCCCATTGGCCATTCTGACTGCTACACTGTGTGTTGGACAAATCACGTGCTGTTCTTCCCAGTGGAGGGAGGGACCAGGGGCCTAAGACCCTCCCCTTGTGAGATCAGCAGGAGAACCAGAACTGGTGTCCACAGAGAAGTCCTGCCCGAGGTCCCATAGGAACCCACGTCATCCCAATTTCCAGCTGTTTTTTCCTTCTACGCAGATCACACAGCATCTCTGAAAAATCCGGGGAAACCTAAACTTTTCTTGTTTAGCATTTTAGACATGAGAGGAGGCTTAGAATTTACTTTGTCCATCCTTTTATTTTAGAGATGAGGAAAACGAGCGCCAGAGAGAAGGTGTGACTTTCACAGGGTGGGATAATTCTGGGGCCCCAGCTAGTGTATCAGGTACCGGGTGTGAATTCACCAAACTGTGCCATGGCAGAACTGAGTGCTTCAGGAACGTGGCTTAGCAAGCGGAGGTGGCTTTGTGAAAAGGAAGAGATGTCCCCTTCCAGGCGCACACAGAGCCAGGCTGGATCATGGCTTAGAGAGCTGGGTGCGGGTGGATGTGAGCTCCTGGTCCCTGATTTATAATTCAGTAACGTGCTCTGTACAAAGTGTCTCTGCCTGGTTCTCCAGCTCATTTAATGCCGATTGGGATGGGTAGCATTACTGAGCGAGGGAGTAAGCTCTTCCTCGGGTAGATGAAGGTGTCCATATGTCTACTAATCGCCCTTATTTGGCATAAATCAATCAAACTTAAAGGATGAGGGGTGAATCTGTCTTTTCTTCTTTGTAGTTATGGTCATGAATAATTAGGGTGAAACCAGACCTGCATGTGATGGTTTGACTGATGACGGGCATCTTCAAAATTATAGCAAGGAAAGAGACTTAATGAAAGTCTGGCAAACTTCACTGTGATTATCTAGTGAATTGGATGTGAAAAGGGAAATGAGAAAACCCTACTTCTCTGTGTATTAAAAAAAAGTGCAAGACAGGGCGGGGTCATTTGAAGAACAGTTTTCCAAGTTTATACCACTGCTAAAGGACATTTCCTCTCGAGCCAGACTTCAAATGTACAAAGTCAGGTTGGTGTCAGCAGTTAATGCTGAAGGTTACAAACGTACCTTCCCCGCAGCATTGCTACAAGTGTCTTTCATTTATATGGCATTTTATATCGGAAGGTCAAAGTCAATGTGACATTGACAAGTCGTGACAAATTCTTTGGTAGTGAAAATAGCCCTACGTTGTGGTGATGAGATCTTTATTGTAAATAATCTTAGAGCAGCCCAGGCTCCCCTTTGTATGTGCCTCATTACAGATATGATATAGTTCATTATTTGTAGGCTCGTGTTTAATGTGTGTGTCCCACATTCACCTGGAGTCCCTCTAGCACTCTGGCTAAGGATGGAGGCCCGGAGGTTGGTTTCAAAGTTCGCTTTTGTCCATTAGTAGCTGTGTGACCCTGGTTAAGTTACTTAATGTCTCTGTACTTCATTCTGCATCTGTACAATGACAGTCACATTAGGACATACATCATAGGGCCGTATACTGGGTGTATTGAATGCAGGAACCCATGTGATTGATTAGTACCATGCCCGGAACACAGAAACCCTCAATAAGCGTTGGCTGCTACTGCCAGTGGACTATGAGGGACTATTTCTTCTTTATTTCATGTTATTACCAGACTTGGGGCCCATAGAAAAACAACAGATATTGGCTGAATAAATTAACGGCCCCATTTCTTCGTAGCTCCAGTGCCGTGAAGCCTCAGATTGCCAAAGAGGTAATGTGTGAAATTGGCTCCCATGCGGCTGGGCCTTTTCTGCGGCGTGACGCATCTGTTGCCACACTTCGTTTGACCCCAGATGGATGTGCCCTTGCCTTGACAGCTGACGTCCAGAGCAGCGATTTTCAACCGGTGGGCCGCGAGGGTTTCTAATGCATGCAGTACCTGACTGTTTAGTCAGGGGCACTGACCTCTTTTCCCTTAGGGTGTCCAATACCAGAATGACAACCACCAACACCACAATAGCTGTCCGCTGTGAATGAATCACAATGATACCTGGTTTTTTTTTTTGTCAGATTGACAAAAAATACATTTTTTTGCTGTGCTGCAGAAGTTTAGTCATTAGTTTTTGTGTGCCGTGAGATGAAAATGGTTGAAAATTGCTGGTTTAGAGGCATTTCAAAACAGGGCATCAAACAGTACACAGGAAAACAGGGGGTGCGGTTGGGGGTGATGGTAAGTTCCCTGGGGCACCAAGTCAGGGGCTCGGGTTCCCGTCCAAGATGATCAGAGATTTCACTGCACCTGCTTACACTGACCTTTTTAAATCAAATGAAGTGATTAGCCTCCATGACCTTGCAGGTCTCCTGCTTTTTTGTGTGTTCTGACACTAAGATTGTAGTTATTTTTATTAATTCCTTAAGTGCACTGATACAGTTAGAACTTTAGGTAATAGAGTGCAGATTCTTCTGCACATAGTTTTTTTATATTCCAAGGAATCTTGCTGTTCACAGGAATTCTTCCACGAATATTTCCTGTAAATCAAGAATTGTTTCAAATGCAAATAGTTGTCTTGTAATACCCCTGCTTTGAAAATTTGCATGCTTTTTTAAAAATCAGGCACATCTAAATATTTTCAAGGAAAGCTAACACCATTTGGTGAGCACACACAGCCACAACGTAGAAGACTGAATATTTTGGGGTCCACTTTCAAAAACACCGTCATGTTTTTTGCCACCCAATTATATTAGTGTAGTAGTTTTTAGTTTATTTATGTTTTTGAAACTGATTAGCTATAATTTTTGGGAGTTGGTTCATAGATTGCCCAAACTTCTGATTCACCCTGATTTATAAGAGATAATAAATACAGATCACTCTGTAAAGCCACTGTTCTTAATGATGTGAGGGCAGATACTAGAAAAAAAAATGGACAGGGTGCTTCTTTCATCTCACGGTTCACGATTAACTTAACCCTGCCTCCATATCTAATGTTGAGGGCCTGACACAAGATCCTGATTGACGAAATCTGTTTCCTCCTTCTGTTCAGTCAGGTCCGTTGGAAGCTAGAGGCTTCTGATTAAATGAAGCGGTTTTTATAAGGAGCAGGCGATCCCATATGTCCATCTCAAGTTCCCTTTGCTTCCAGTGTTTTTCCTCGATGTTCGTTTTGCGTAGGGCAGACGGATGCTATCTGCGGGTCTGTTGCTTGACCTTCACTTACAAAAGGTTTTCAGTGCCTTCTCCAGCTCACTGCTTTCAGACTTAGACCTAGTGATGCTGAGCACTTCAGTGCGCCCTCGCATTTACTCTTCACAGCACCCGGTGAGCCAAGGGCTACTACTAGTCCCATTTTGTCTTTTCAAAACATAAACTGCAGAAGAACTAAATAATATTCCCACTGTCATGGAGCTAATAGGAGGTTAAGCCAGGTCTGACATTCAGGTTGGTGTTTCCCCCAAACCCTTGCTATCTCCGTAGGATGCTCTGCCTCTTTCAGAAACCTGGCTGGACAGAGAGTGCGTGCTAAATATATTCCATGTTAATGCCGGAAATGATTTCCTGATGTTCCCAGCGTTCACGTTGGCCAGACTGCAAAATCTGTTTCAACATTTATTAAGAGAGTGAGGCCCAATCAATGATGTTTCCTTTGAATTTCCTTTTGGTTGATCTTAGGAGAAGTTAGAATCCGCTGGGGCGGGGATGGGGGTGGGGGGAAGACAACTTTGTGGGAAAATAAGCAAACACTGCCTTCATCGGTGTCGAGTGGCTCCAGGTACAACACAGTGAGCTGTGTGGAGCCCTGAGCTGGACACTCAGCCACGGTCATTCCCTCATCTTCAGCTGCTATTCCCGGGGCCAGGGCAGCAGGGCCTGGAAGAGTGCCGCGTAGCACTCACCCGGCACACTGCAGCCAGGGAACAGGTGTTCCCCGTGGGTCGCCAGCCCTGATTCCTGCTCTGAGTCACTTCGTTTCTCAGGAAACGTTGCCTTTCCCTGTCGCTGGGCGGCCCACTTGGTCTGTCCTCAATGGTGTCCTTAACTTTAATTTTGGGGGACCAAGACTTGGGCTTTTGCCTCCCTCCTTCACCAACACACAGACCATTGATGATCTTGGTGTGAACAGGTTCACTGGGAGACTGGGAGTGCGGGCTGGACTGTTGTGGGCTGAGCAATTATTGGGAAGCTGGGGCGATGCAAGCTACATGAACCTTCTCTAAGAAAGGAGTGAGATTTGGGAATGTTTTCAGGCTGGGAGGAGTAGACACAGAGAGAGAGAGAGAGAGAGCGCGCGTGTGTTGGAGAGAATCAGTGCAGGGGTGGGGAAGCTGTTTGGATGTGTAACTATTAAGTCATCAATGAACAGTAATATGGGAGATGGGTTGAGGGAAGCAAGGAAGAAAATGAAGGTGACTTTTCATGTTTACTCTTATGAAGGAACAATGTTCGGAACTTGCCAAGTAGCGAAAGATGTGTTGTGTGGGGACGTTTGGGGCAAATGCTACAGTGATGTCACAGTGGCTTCAGGTGATCCACAAAGTCTGCCTCATTCTGGTGCCTTTCACATCCCAGGAAATGCTTCTAGGACTAAGCTTAGCTGCGCTGCAGGAAGAGGCCAGTGGTTTAGGGCACTTAGGAGCTCAGGTGCTAGTGCAGTTGTGGTGAAAGGCATTGATGGAAGGAAGTAAATGGTTGAACATTCTTTTAGCATGCTAAACGTGTGAGAGCCCCTGAATTAGAATATCTGCCTATAACAGATATGTTGCATGCAAAGTACTCGGGCGCTGCAAATCAAGCAAGGTTTAAATGACCCAGGATTAAGGGCTAGAGCTCTGTCGCACAGCTTCTCTATAGCACAAGCAATGGCATGCATCTTCGCTAAATACCTATAAGGCTCCACTGTATGGAGGGCGTACAAAATGTATATTGATGAATACCTATTGACAAGTGGTTATATGTATACTATTGTGAGAGTAGATTACTATTTGGTCTACTAGCTAGGATTTGCATAACTAGTATGAGCATGGCAATTGCCACGTAGGCAAATAAATTCATATTACATATGACAGAGCTGCAGGTTTTTGCAAGAACTGTGAATGAGTTGTAAAGTGTTGTTGGAAGATAGAAACTTTTATTGAGACACAAGAGTGTTTATATGAATTAGAGGTTGTCTCATAAACATATATAATTCATTTAAAGTTGCATGATCCAACTAGAGCATGAGCAGTTGGTTGCAGAAGGCCTGATCAGGCAGAGGTGAGGACTGAGACATGGCGTGGGTTTTTATTTTGGGACCAGCAACTTGGGTTCGTTCCAGCAGATTCTTGAGGGGTAGGTGGGCCAAGCTCCAGACAGAGGGTCTGTGGTATATTCAGCGGTGAGACCAGATTTAGGAAGCCAAGAAAGCAAACATTATGGGGAGCAACTAGTTCCAGAAATCAAGGTTAGGCAAGGTCAAGGACTAGAGAAATAGAACTTGAGATAATGACATTGCCATCAGAATACAGATGTTGGCTTGATTCGTGGAGGAAAGGGTTCAATCTCCAGTTCCTTCTAGAGTTGGAGGTTCATGAGGTGTGGTGGCACAGCTGGGAACACCTAGTGGTGACAATGAGGACACTCAGGCTGCTGTTAACAGCTACCATTAGTGGGGTCTGTACTGCGTGCCGGAACTGTTAATGCCACGAAGATTTTTAGTAGCTCGTATGTGCCCAGTGCTGGAGAGAGGGTAAACAAAATGGACAAAGCCCCTGTTCTCGTGAAGCATATGCAAAAGTGGAGGGATAAGAGATACATAGGCACGTATATAGGAAGTTGGAGGGTGATAAGCACTTTGGAAAATGGGAGGAGCAGAGTGAACTGAAGAGGGCTGGGAAGGGGATGAAGGTTCCACGTGGGATGCTCAGGGAAGGCCTGGCATTTTGAGCAGAGCTATGGTATCAGTATGAGCACAAGCCAGGCTCATTGGGGAAGAACGTGGTGAACAGAGGGGAGAATGGACACAAAGGCTGTAGTAGCTTCACAAGAAACTGCTTGGCAAGTACAAGGGGCAGGCTAGATTGTGCAGAGCCTCACTGTGGTGATGTCAAGGACTCTGCCTTTTAATCTAGTGAAATGGGAAACCTGTGGAGGCTGCTGTAAGCATTCTGAAACTTCAGCTCTGTTATCCTCACCACACTTGTATGAGACAGGTAATGTTATCACTGCCTTTTTCACTTCAGTGAGGAAGCAGAGACAGAGAGAGCTCAAGAGGCTTGCCCAAAATCAGCTTTGAGGATTTGAACCCAGGCGGTCTGATTGTAGAGCACACACAGGTTGCTTAGGAGGCATTACGGGGATGCAAGGACATTTGGTGGGGGGTGGGGATGGATGTGGGCACCACCTTCATTGCGGTGATGGTACACAGTTTTTAAAACTCATCAAATTTTACACTTTCAAGAAGTGCAGTTTCTTGTGTGGCAGTTGACACCTCAGTAAAGTGGTAAAGGAAAATATTTAAAAAATGTCGGGGAGGCTTTGAAGGAGTTTAGAGCAAGGAAGTGACCTTTATAGTTTTGGAAGGGTGGCTAGGAGATGAGTTAAAGAGCCAGCATGAAACTCCAGCACAGAGCTGGTGCGGAACTGAACGAGGCAGCTGTAGAGTGACTGTGGAGGGCAAGGAGGTGTGGGGCTTGAGGGTGAAACTGCCAGGACCTAGGGACGAATTCGAATGAGGGATGAGAGAAGGAAGGATTCTGGGATGACTGCCGACGTGGGGCCTCGGCCAACAGTGAAAACGTCTGGACGAGCAGGTTCTAGAGAGGGGATGGCTGCTGTAGGCATGCTGAGATTGGGGTGCCTGTGGGATATCCAGGCCAAGTGGGAATTGAACTGGGAGAGACTTTGTGTTTTGAAGTGGAGACGTGGGAATGGTGCGCGAGAGGTTATTGAAGCCAGAGGCACAAAGGCCATGCTGCAGGGGTGAGAGAGAAGGGTGTGGGGTGAAGCTCTGGGAATGATCAGTATTTGAGATGAGGTTGAAAATATTTGGTGTGCTTTTTGCCCTACGCCTCCTTTCATATTCATGGGAAACGCTGCTCATTGATCGTAACGCTCTTCCCTTTGGAAATCGCTTAGCAGCGTGTTCTTAGAGGCCCCTGCGTTTGATCAGTGTGGGTACGGAATATGAATTCCTATTTCCATTGCTGATTTAAGCAGTAAACTTGAAACCATCAGGGAGATGAAGGATTGGTCTTAGAAGCCGAGAGAATTTCAAGAAAAAGGAAGTAGTCAGCGTAGACTGAATCCAGTAAGAACTGACATGCATTCATTGGATTTAGCCACGAGAAGGTTAGTAATGGCCTTGTCGAGAGCGATTTCAGTGGCACGAGAGGGCAGAGGCCAGAGTACAGTAGATTCAACCAGAAAAGTGAGGTCTGTTCTTCCCGGAAGCTCAGCTCTGAAAGAGACTAGTAGGCATTTTAGTGAAATAGCTTGTAGTATTTTTGTAAATTTTGTCCCAAATCAAAGAGTTATAGGAGTTTTTGTAGATTGTCACATTTGCTTCTTAACGCTTGGAAGATCCTTGGAATCTCTTTGCTAGGAGGCAGATGTCCTTAATTCGGGGCGACGTCCTGCCCTGAGGTCAGGGGGAGACTGTTGGAAAGTCAGAGTCATCTGGATGCTTTCCCACGTGCTGCTGCAGCAGGCGACGCCCAAATAAAGACAGGAGTCCAGAAAACTGACAAAGCTCAGGGTGCCTACCACGATTAAGGGCACTGCTTTAGCCTGAGATGGTCTTTTTTCCATTATTTGAAGTATTTCTTTACTTAGTATTTCTAAATGGTATTTTCCTTTCAAGAGTGCTAACTTGGCAAAATAAATAAATTGGCACCTCTCTATCCATCACCCCATTTTTCCTCCATGATTCTAATTCCTACTAACAGCCATCTTTTACAAAAACCTTTTTAGTTTTTCTGGGAGAGCATTAACTTGGGCAAAGCGAACTGACTAAGATCATGAAATTATTGTTAGTCTTTGGGAGCTACAGACATGAGGCTGAACCCCCAAGACCTTCACAAAAAAAAAAGGACACAAGATTACCCATTGAAGTTAGATTTCAAAACCAGCTATAACAGAGAAATGTACGCCGTCACCTTAAAAGATACAGAATGGTTCCCTGCCCGTCGGGCTTGACTTCAGTGTGATTAAAAGCATTCGTATGTCTGATGGAACAGTGTACTGATGAGCAGGGAGGCAGATTCGCCATGAAAACACTGAGAAGCCCCTGGTGCAAACAGAGCTGGTGATGCTGATTCACACAATGATTAGGCAAAAGGGAACCTCAGCAAACGGACGCCAGTGGGTACTTGGGTTGCAGGGTCAGGACCAGACGAGTGCATTAGGGCAAAGAGGCCTGATGCCACCCTTTGCACTCGCTGCTGCACCCAACTCACCCCCAGCGCTTTCCAAGTAGGAGGGGAGTGCTCCAGTGCTGGGCGTAGGTACTGCTTCCCATGCAGACTGAGAATTCAAGACCCTGTGTAGCTTTCTCTGATAGAAACTAATAATCTGGCATTCTGGGTTTATCCCCGGGTCTCAGCTGTGGAAGAGGATTCTTGAATGTGCCAAGAAAGTCTGGTGGGGGCGACTCTGTGACATTAGCTATGAAAAATTATATGTAGTTTTCCTCGTGGTTTACAAATTATTTCACTTATAAGGCTCAAGGCTGTTGACATGTCCGTGAGCACCTGGGGGAATTTCTTTTTAATTTAGTCATTTGAGTGTTTGATATGCAGTTGGTGAAGTTCACAAGTTTGTAAACATTCTGATTGGATCATTGGAGTTCCTCCCCTACTTTTTTCGTCTGCTCCTTTGTCGTTATGTAAACAGAGCCAGTGTGGGGGCAGTGATACCTCTTTATGTAAGTAAATATCCCTTCCTTCTGCACTTGATCCGAACTTGCCTCTGCATTTGACTCTGGGTGGTACACGCTGGGCGTGGACAGGCTTCGAGGAGGAGGCGTGGGAATCAGCAGAGGCCTTGTGATTGTCGCTTGAGTGGCTGTGCTCCAAACCTTCTCTTTGTGAGGACAGCTTTTTTGGTTTTGTCTCACGATGTTTTTAGGGATGAAAACAAGATGAAATGTTACGTTGTTGAGTGTCTCTCCTCTTAGGTGACGGTCACAATGCTCATGCTCACCGCTGCTGTCGAAGAGGTTGGCTGGTGACTTCTGCCCCCTTTCTCCCTGTTTTATGCCTTTAGACACCTGATTATTAATGTCATCTCAGTTAAGGCAAGGGGCCTGTTTCCATGGAAATGGCATTAGGAAGTAGCTGCGGGAAGTGAACATCTCCTCGGCAGACAACATTTTGTCTTCCTGTGCACATCTTGAAAACAACAGCACCCTTAACTAACAGAGGCTAGCACCCTTCATAAATAGATGCTTTGATAAGTAAAATGGAAACATATAAGTAAGATCTTACTATTTCATCAGAATTTATGTCAGACCTGTCAGGACAAAGTAGCAAGGTCATTCAGGAAGGAGGGCTAGGCCACCAGCGGGAAGTTGTAAAAGTTTTACCAGTACCTGCAAGGTAAGATATTTCTGAGGAAATTAAAATAGAGAGAGTGATGTATCATCAGCATTGTTCATAAATGGGTATGGTTGGTAGCAAGGGTCAATAGTAATACACCGAGAATCCTTGACTCCTCAAAGATGCTTTTTAGGAGTCACAGTTTTAGAGATTCTCACGTGGTTCTCAGCTGACCTCACGAAGTGCGGGTGGTGGATGACTTTGCCGCAGAGGTCAATATTTGACCCCTCCATGGAAGAACTCACAGAAAAAAAAGCAAGCTCATGACCACATCCTGTGTGAATTGTTAAATTAGAATCTGCATTTTTCTTGGATCTGTGGAACTCTGAGATATTTTTAGCAACTAGCCTCATACTTCAGTGCCATTGTGTTTTGATTAATGATTTTATCTGACAGGGTTGTGTTTTTGTCACCAGGGGATAATTTCACCTGCTTTTATTTCTCAGAACGGTGTCCATAGGACGAATGCTCTGAGCCTGGAGTTGTATGGGGAGAGGAAGGCGGCACGAGGAGAGGCCTGGTCGGAAGCTCCTGCCGCAGCCTGGGGGGTGGCTTGGATTTGCGGGGACGGAGGAGATACAGTGGGAGGAGCGCTGCAAGGCATGGTGTGGGGGTAGAATTGACTGGGTTCAGTGCTCATTCGTTTTGGAGGTTCAGGGTGATGGAGTCCCCAAGAAGAGGGTAAGAGGGCAATTACCCCCTCTCACGGGGAAGGACCAAAAGTTCAGTTTGGAGCATGGTGGGTAGGAGGGGTCTTCAAGGTGAGATCTCAAGCAGCTTGTGGGAAATACGAGTTGGGACTCTTGGACCACAGATGCGGCGTGTTGCAGTAGCTGAGGCTGGTGAGGATTCGAACATTCTGTTTCACACCTATACTTAGGTGCAGCATGATGGCCGTAAGAATCAGAGACGACAGTCTCAAGGTAAAGGGGCGATGATCGGGTCAGGCCCAGCGGAGGTCTGTCATCAGAGACTTACAGATAACAGAGAGTTAGGCTCAAAGAGAAATTTAAAACTTTCCATTTTGTTCTCTTTGGGTCTGATTTACCTGGAAAGTTATGCCTGAAAGGGAAACAATGGCTATTTTCAGAAGTTAGGAAACAAAGGCCCAAGAAAAGAAAATAAATTAGCACCACTTTTAGTTTTCTCAGGTTAGTTAAATCTACTTATGTTTTATAATGAGAGAAATATGACAAAGTTTCAAAAAAATTATACAACAGCCCTGACTGGTGAGGCTGAGTGGATTGGGCATTGTCCCACAAAACGAAAGGTCGCCGGTTGGATTCCTGGTCAGGGCACAGGCCTGGGTCGTGGGCCAGGTCCCGGGTGGGGTGTGTGTGAGAGGCAACCGATCAGTGTTTCTCTTGTACATCATACATCAGAGTTTCTCTCCCTCTCTCTCTCCCTCTCTTCCCCTCTCTCTAAAAATAAATAAAAATCTTTTTTTTAAATAAAATTACACAAGAATTTTTAAGGCATTTGAAATGCCTTGGCAAAGGCATTTGATACCTTTGTTAGAATCTCTTTTTCAAGTTGAAGGGAAGTTTCAAAACAAGCTTCAAAGTTTTAGTGTTGTCTTGTGATGTCTCCGGGTCACCTCAGGAACATAGTGATAGAATAAGGAAAATCAGAGGGAGAAGGCTATAGACCTAAAAATTTAATGACTTGGGGGAAGATATTGGATTAGGGAAACTTTAGTTATTTGGACTGTTTGTAAAGGTGGCCTGTCTTGTATCGCTGCCCAGAAGAATATATTTCAAATATTTTGAGCTGTAGATTTCTTAAACAAAACAAAACAAAACAAAAATACCAAGGATGGTTCTGATTTCTCTCTCCTCTGTTGATCTTTTGACCAGCATTTTTCTTGACTGCCTAAGGCACACGCATACACACGCACGCACACACGCATGTGCACACATGCACGTGCACACACGCACACATGCACACACACACGCACGTGCACACGCACACACTCATGCACGTGCACACACGCACACACACACATGCAGCACAGCACTTATGGAAGGAGGAAAGAAGCGTAAGGAGTAGGCGTGGGAGAAGAACCACAGGCCCCGGGAGGGAGTGGTTTTAACGAACAGGGTGGAGATGATGCCAGCAGAACAGCTGAGTTCCTCCAGGAATCCTTCTCACCCCTGCCCCCCTCCTTACCTCTACAAAGAGTTACCCCTTTTCCACTGTGAAGGTCTTCCTCTGTCGCTGGCTGCTGCTTTCAGCCTCTTGCTAGAACAGTCTTACCTTTCCAATGTATGATTGCCAGACAGCCTCCGGGTGCAGTGTGAGTGTACCTTTCCCTCTATTCCCAGCTGCTCCCCGCGGAGCCCTCGTCTGGCCCAGCACCTTTAAACACCTTCTGTGTGCCAGACTCCCAAATATCTCTCTCCAGTCCTCAGCTCTTCCCTGAACTCCAGACTACCTACCCGGCATCTTGGTTTGGATGTCTTCTAGGCATCTCAGACTTAACCTGTGCAAAACCAAACGCTTGAGCTCCTCATCTCTTAATACTTGGTCTTCCCCAGGGTCCCCGTCTCAATGAGCATACCACCGCTTGTCCTGACACCTTGAGTCATCTTGGCTTCCGTTTTACTCATAATCCACCTCAGTCTATTAGTAAAATATTAGCTCTCTTTTCAAGATCTATGTGGAATCTCCTTGCTACCACCAGCACTGCTATCCTTCCAACCCAAGCCGCTGTTTTCTGGATTATTGCTGCAGCCTCCTTAATGGGTGCTCCCATTGCACCTGTCTCCTTCCACTACATCCAGATAAACTCTTCACACACCAGCTCGTGAGAGCCTTTACGACAGTTCTGTCCACATCACATCCTGGCTCAAAAACCTCCAATAGTTTGTATTCGCACTTTGGAAACCCTAGCGCTCCTCGTGGCAGAGAAAGCCCCCGATGCCACTCTGCTACCGTCCCCTGTCACCCTGTCCCTCACTCACAGAGGCCGAGCCTCACCCGTTTCCTTGCTCTTCCCCCAAAAGACGAAAATTTAACAGGCTTTGCACTTGGAGTTACCCCTGTCTGGAATGCGCCCCCACCAAATAGAACTTGGTTTCCTCTCACTTCCTTTAAGGATCTGCTCACAGGTCACTTCCTCTGCGAGGACTTGGCTGCAGCCTTCTCCAGAGGAGCGTCCCTTACTCCGCTCTGATAGCCGCCGCTGCTCTTGTGATTTAACTCT
The DNA here is from genome assembly GCA_004024845.1 of Tonatia bakeri. Classification (NCBI taxonomy): domain Eukaryota; kingdom Metazoa; phylum Chordata; class Mammalia; order Chiroptera; family Phyllostomidae; genus Tonatia; species Tonatia bakeri. The sequence continues at coordinate 24,899 of PVIA01008418.1, read as the reverse complement.
GCATTAAAAGTGTGTTTGTTGTCTGACTACCTCTCAGCCAGGGGCCTGGTTAAGGCTTTTTCTGTTTTATTTTCACATCCAGGAGACTGCCTGACCATGAGGTATAACTATTAGCTCCATAAATATTAGCTGACTGGAGAGCAAAATCAATACCCAGGGAGACCAGTTTTTGATTTGTGCGACTTCTTATTTTGGCAGCTCTGCGGAAGGCAGTGGTGAGTCTGCCCACTGCTCACAGGTGTCTGGCGTGGTGCCTGGAGCAGAGTTCTCACATATAAATGTGTCGAGTAAGTGAGTGAATGGATGCAGTCGCGTTAGTAAGTCAATCACCGGCAAACCTTCAGATGGAGGTTTCTCTTTAGACTTACACATCATGGCAGGGCTGCTGTTGCAAAGGGACCTAACCTGGGTGAAAGGGTCCACGAAGACCTCTCTAAGCAGGGGTACATGCCTCACAAGTACTGAGCACTTACTGCCAGCCACCTGCTGTGCTTAGTACCTTCTGTGCAGCAACTGATTTAATCCTCACAAAAAATGGGGGAGTTGATACCGTTGTTAGTCCCGTTTTACAGGTGGGGACAAGAAGGCATAGGAAAGTAGATTAAGCCATTCTCGGGATGTGCAGCTAGTCGAAGGCAGAGGCAGACCCCGGCAGCCTAGTTCTGGAGCCTGGGCTGCTAACCACTGTGCTGCATGTCCAAGCTGAGGACTGAGAAAGGAGGGGTAGCTGGCCAGTTGGAGGGTTGGAATTCAGTAGGAGTTAGTTAGTATTCTGGGAAAATGGAGCCACAGGTGCCAAGGGACAGCCCATGACCTCTTCCATCGGGGACGTGACAGAGGGCTCCGTATGGGCAGAGTGCAGAGTGGGCGTGCAACAGGGTAAGAGGTGAGCTTGGTTAGTAAGCGAGGGCCAGATGGTGGAGGCCTGGTCGGCTGAGCTGGTGAGTCTGGACTTACCTTGCACAGCGGGAAACATTACGTGGATTTAAGCAGGAACATTACGTGCACAGGTTTGCTTTTTCAGTGGTCTCTTTGGCACCCCTGCAGAAGGTGGAAAAGAAGGCAGGCACATGGAAGGCAGGGAGGCCAGTCAAGAAGGCCTCACAATAGTCCAAGAAAGGGTTCTCGGTGACCTGGTCTAGGGCAGTGGTGGCAGTGATGGTGAGGTGGTGTAGATGTGAGATAGCATCAAGAGGACTTGGGGATGGCTGGGGTGGCGATGTAGGTGTAGATGGTGTCATTTAGAGGGACCGGTTAATCCATTAGTTCAGTTCTTGGGCTTTATTCTGCAGTGAGACTGGGTACTGGTGTATGCACACAGGGCCTTGTTTACGATGATACTGACTGCGGATTGTTTGCGGTAGGCTCACAAACAATACCGCACAAGACCTTGCACAGCCCTGGGGCCTGCTGCTCACGTAGAAGACAGTGGGAGGGCCCTGAGTTTGTATACCTAGTAAATTAATTACTGAGTTACAGTAAGTCCAAACAATGAAATATCATGCAATACTTAAAAAGTAGTGCGCGAGGCCTTATGTTCTGGTAAATAATGATTGCCAAGAACAATGAATAGCATGCTATGATTTACGATATCAAAATCTATTTGAACACACACATGCACTTATAAATGAGTAACATAGTTCTGGAGAGATACATAAAAATTTTAATGTAAATATTTTGCATAAAATTATAAAAGTGTTGGAGGCTACTATTCATAAAGAAACTTACTTTTTGTACTGTCTGGTTTTTGTATCCGTATATATGAACAATGAAAATAATAATAGTTTTTAAAAACCACGGAGGCATAATGAAGAGGTGACAGACGATGCAGCAATTGAGAGCAGAGCAAACGTGAGACTGGTGTACAACCACTTCTCTCTTGAAAAAGCGCTGACATGATAAAAGCTTCAGCCATAATATAAATCCCAAGGCAAAAATAAACATGAGTGTAATAAATGTGAAATTGTGTGTTAGGGAGGGACAACACATGAGATTCTTATAAAGTATAGAACAAATTATCAGAAAAGTGTTAGATATAAAATGCTTGTCATAACCAGTGCGTGTGATTAATTCACCTTAGAGAAGAGTGTATACGTACAGGGTTAAGATGTGAAAGACCCCAGCCAGGTGGCTCAGGTGGCTCAGGCGGTTGGAGCATCATCTCTGTAGGCCAAGGTTGTGGGTTCGATTCCTGGGCAGGGCACACGCGGGAATCAAGCAGTGAATGCGTGAGTGGGTGGGACAGCAAGACAGTGTCTCTCTCTTTCCCTCCCTTCCCCCCTCTCTCTAAAATCAACCAATAAAAATAAAAAAAAGATTTGAAAGAATAGAAAAGATCTGGTTAGAAATACTATCACAGAAACATGAAATATCTAATAATTTTTAACCAAAATTTCCACTTTGCATATTACTCTAAAGACACAAGCCTCTTTTTAGTGTGAAAAAATCTTAAGATTGATGCATTTTAGATTTTGCCTTCAGTTCTAAGATAATATTAGTTCCCTAAAAGTGAGAGAGCTCAGGGTCCTCAGCAGATGCGGTAGCCGCCAGTGTAGCTCTGAGAGTTTGCAGCGTTCCGCGGGCACGTGAGAGCCTTCTGCAGAAGGAATGAATGCACAGTGTAAGCTGGAAGAATGTCGGGGCCAGAGGATTAGATCAACTGAGCCCTTCCTGGCTTCTTCATATTCTTGCTCTGTGAGTAATCACGGTCTTTGGAGAGGAGCAGGCTTCAGCTGTTCTCACTGCTCTCTGCAGCCACACAGATGCTTCAGTTCCAGCTGTGTGACTGGCTTTCAGAACTTGCCTGGGCTCTAGGTGGGCTTGGCCTTGAACAACGTGATGATTGTGATAACAACATGTACTACCGGCAGGATATGGACGTCAGACAACCTTAAAAATAAGTCTTGAGTAAAAGGAATGTCAAAGGAAAATTCCAGTTAGAGAATATTTTTCCTCTTCATCCTTTCCCTATGTCTAGGAAACCAGTCACTCAGACAATTAGAAGTATAACACGTCTCTAAGTATAAAATAAAAATAAATGTATTACACTGGCGGATTATGGGGGACCTCAATGCTGAGGGGAGAAGCCTTCCCAACCAGAGTCTCAAAGGAATCCTGTTGAGAGTGTCGTTTTCCCACCCTCTTCACTGGAAAACCTTGTTGAATTTGGCTGAGAAAATGACAGATTCATGTTCAAGGGCAAATGGTGATCCATTACTTTTAAACTGCAATCTGTTGATTAAATGTAGGCTCACCAAGAAAATCATCTGCTTTTAAGAGAGATTCCTGAAAAAGGTGAGACAGGTGTAACTAATTCTCGGAGGCAGAGGCTGCTGGGAAGCCCGTGCTGGGGAGGAGGTTGCTGATGGGGGGAGTTGCCTTGTCCCCATGAGACCCAGGGTGACTGTGGGTTGGTCAGGGACCCGAGAGTGCACATCGTTCCACTGTTTGCCGGGGATCCCAGGTGGGCTGCAAACAACAGCTGGGTACCTTCTAGGGCACATTTTGTGTGGGTTCAGGTTTTATGCCCTGTTTAAATTTCAGGGGCATCTACACAAATCTAGATGTCCAAGACATGAAGGCATTACGTGCCAAGACCAGGAACCTTGTGCTGACCGAGATGCGACAGAGTGGACGGCCATGGCCCTCATGTGTTTTACACAGATTGACTGTGGGAGCAGGGTGGGGGCCAGGGGAGAGCAACGGGGAAAAGCGTGGACAACTATAATTAAACAAGAATAAAAAGAAAAAAAAGAAACCCATATTGTAGAAAAATGTGGTCCTGTTTCCTTGGGATCACATTTGCCACAAGTCCCTCCAACGGGACAATTGTTCAGTCAGGTGTCATCGTGTAGTCGAACCTGGGCTCCAAAGTCACCTGTGCTTCTGGTAGGTGGCTCTCTTCTCCTGCTTTGCGCAGGGCCTGGAGGACGGCTCGTGGCATCCCGAGGACCTCTTTTCTTCCAGGACTGTGACGTGGCCCATGTTTGCCGCAGATCTCCCTGGACATCTGGGCGTTCAGAGGGCTTCCCCTCCACACCTGCCAGGCCACAGCCGCCCTCCGACCTGTGCCCGGGCTGCAGTGGCTGGAGCCGTGTGTGTCTGACAGAGAAAGCCCGTCCCGCAGACTGGTCCTGTATAGAGGAGAGCTCTTCCATTTCTAGTTAGAATGCCTCTTGCTCTCTGACCCCGGCTCCTTTCTCAGCCTCATCTGCCAGCACTCACATCACACCTCCTGCCCGCGTGGGCATCTGTTCACCAAGGGGCCATGCTTTGGGTTCAGATCCCAACTTCATTCTTTATTAACTTGTGATTTTGGACAAGTTACATAACCGCCCTGGGCCTTATCATACTCATCCACAAAGCTGCAATAATAATAATAATAATAATAATAATAATGTCTAGTGTTTGCTTTTTAAAAAGCTCCTCATGTGTTGTCTGACAGAAAGTAATTGTGCAATTGCTCATTGCTGTTATCCTCACAGACTAAGAGCCTTCTGGCTGGTCCGGTTGGTTCTCATTTGAATTCACTCGAGATGCTGCGATGGGCAGGAGGGCTGTCTGGGTGAGTCACAGCTCTTCGTCCTGAGGAGGCAGCCTCCCAGGGGTGCCCCTCTTCTGGTGGGAGAGAGCAGGGCACGTGGCTGCTCCTTCCATTGGGTGCATCGCAGATTTTGCCACGAGGTAGCTGGGGGAAGTGTAAGCTATTGGAGGTAATGTGTGTGGAAACAGTGTCATAAGTATGTGCGGACACATTTTCCAGCCAGGAATGGCCATTGGGCAGCAGCCTTTGTGTGAGGAGTCTTGAGAAGGTGAAGTATGGGGCCACTGTTCAGCATAATCTCTTGTTAGAATTCCATCTTTTCCTTCTCCATGCCTCATTTCCACCCCTCATCATATTCCTCTCTTCATTAATTTGCATGGACATTTGACTTAAAACTTCCAAATATCTACATAAAAATACTACGATAAAAACTGGAAACACGTTTACGAGCACACACGCACAGTGTGGCTGTTGCCGAGCGGTGCCCTCGCTAGACTGTGAATGAACAAATGGACATGTCTTTGAGCCTCACGGAAGCTCCGTAGCATTTTACAAAATGCTGACGGCACTTAAAATGAGCTTTTCTACTCTTTCATTTTATTTTGTTTTTTCATTTGCCCGAGAACTGTTCTCTGCAGCCAAATGCCAACGACTCATTTTAAGTAGAGTTCTGGTTTCTTCTAAGTCAGGAAGAAGAAAAAATACAACCTTTCTTTCCCTTTTCCTTCTCGAGAGGCAAGAAAAACCATTTCTGAACCATTTCTGCCCATGATTAAATAACAGGGCCTCCCACATCCCACGGGCTGTAAGCCACCAAATTGAAGAAGGCAATACTTTCGGAGGTTTTCCATGTACAAGGCAAAATTACTTCATGTAGCTCCAATCACAGTAACAAATATTGGCCACCTACTATTTGCTGGTCGTGCTGTGGCCCCAAATAAGACACAGTCCCTGTCCCTGAGGAATCTATAATCCAATAAGAAAGATCAGGAATGTGATCTGACCTCATAGTACGCATGGAGCAGGGCAAGTTCCCTTGGAAAAGATAAGAGCCGGCCTAGTCTAGAAGGAGAGAGTCCAGTCAGCAGTGAGCAAAGGATGTTTCCCTGTAACATTCTACAAGAGGCAGGCAGAAACGGACTGAAAACAACGTTGGTGGAAAAATTTGCTTAAGCCAGGAGATAGAGTTGTTGTTTTCGTTTTTCCCCAGAGGGAGGGGCAAAGGAGTGGGGCTGTCACAGTGCGGTGCGGAGAAGTGTTTAAAGTCCAGGACAGAGCCTTTTGCAGCCATGGAGCGTGGGGATGAAGTGTGGGACTTGAGGGGAGAACCTTTCTTGGTCAGTGATAGAATGTTCACTCTTGGTGTACCTTTCAGTCTTTCAACAGACACTGCATGTGTTCAGGAGACTACATTATCATTTGCTTTTAAAGATCATTAAGGGAACAGTGATTTCATTTTTAATTACCTCCCCGCTGAGTTTTCCTCCACTGGAGTCTTTCGCTTTCTGTTTGAGTTAACCTATTCTGGATCCAGCCGTCTTCAGGTTCCCGGTGTAAAGAGAAGTGAGTGGCAGGTTGTTATAGCAACTGAATGCGATAGCAGTTGGGGATACCTGCGGGGATGGATCATGAGCTTGAATAGTCAGCAAGCTTTTCTTAGGAAATTTTACAGTCAATTAAAGGCCTTTCTCACGGTTTTTATTCTGACAATGAAGCTTCTCATGAATGTTCGGATTGTCTGAAGATGCGGCGAAATGGTAATAAGGCAGCCGTGCGGATGTATCATGATTCCCAGAGACCTCGCATGTTGAATATTCTATTGTGGTTCTATTAAAGCTGTGACTCAGGGATTTGGCAGAGACCAGATGGCAATGGGTTCTCTTACATAAAAGCTTTGGTAATTCCCATTGTCTGCGACCTCCTCGGCAGGTCGTTCCAGGTCTCAGCCTCTTGCTCTCAGACAACCCAGCCTCACGCTGTTTCTTTCCTGCAGACGCGCTCACTCCGAGCGAGGCATTCCAGGGACCGCTTGTACCAGCACAGGACGTTCCTTGCTGTGCTTTTCGCTCTTCCAGCAAGTGTTGAACCTGATTCGTCATCGGGTGAAATTTCTCAGGCCGAGCTCAAATGCCACCTCCTCGGTGAAGCCTTCCTTGCCCCCCTCTTCTAGGCAGAAGTCACCCCCTTTTCTGTGCTCCCTGAAGACTAGCCATGCCACATATGTAGTAAGTTGGGTTTTTCATCATAGCTCATGTTTAGTAATTTTTATGATGGTTATTTTAATTTTTGTTTTCTGATAAGGAAGGTGGACTAGAGGATAACAGTATAAACAGCTTGAAGGTGAGGTGGGAGAATTAGTGTCTGGGAAGGCACGGAAATGAGTGGTTTACCCGATAGACTGCATGTGTGGATTAGTGAGGTCGAGAGACCCTTGCAGGAATGGATGCAGGGGTGTGGTGGGTGGAGTGACTCCAAGTCTAGGTTGGAAAGAACAAGGAGTTGCTTTCTTTCCAAGCAGGGGAATGATTTTATAGATAATACTGAATTTCAGTAAGATGTCTTATTGCTATGGTGAGGGTGTGTCTTAGCTTGGACCGAATTAAAAAAAATAACACAGAGGAGCTGGCTTCAACAACAGGAATTTATTTCTCATAGGTCCGGAGGTCGAGAAATCCGAAGTCAAGGTGCTCACGGATTCGGTTCTCTTCCTCACCTGCAGATGACCTTTTCACCATGTCACGTGTCTTCACATGGGGCAGGCAGGGCGCCGGAGAGGGAGAGGGCAGCAGCGAGTTCTGGTGTCTTCCCCTTTTTATAAGAGCACTCATGCCATCGTGGGAGCCCAGCCTCATGAGCTTACCTAAATCTGGGTATCTCATGAAAGCCTCACCTCCAGATATTATCACAATGGGAGTCGGAGCTTCAGTATACAGAGTTGGTTCGGGGCATAAACTTTATCCCTAACAAGGTGAACTGAAAGAAATACACAAAAAGGACTTTGTCCAGGACTGATCTGTGTGGTAGCTGTGGGAAGCTCGCTGCCCCTATGTTGCTTGAGGAATCAAGATCTAACGTGGAAGTTTGGCATTCATGCCCTTATCCCCGCACCCCTGCTTCCCTTGCCTCCTCCACTCCCCTGGTTTCATTTACATGCTGAATATCTCATTGTCCTGGGGTAAATGTTAGTGCAAAAAAAAAAATAGAAGAAAAATGGAAAAGCAAGAACTATGGGCACCCATTTTTAAGATGAAAATTGCCTTAAGACAGTCTTCATTGTTTAAAATATGTATTTAAAAGCAAGTTTGTGTTGGATGTTTTAAACACTTTTTTACCATAAAAAAATCATAAATCCTAAGGAAAATAATATCAGTATTTTAGGTCTATAGTGGACATGCATTTATAACCCAGTCTTTCTTTAGATAATTCCACTAAGGAGAATTATCTTTTTTTTTTTAAGATTTTATTTATTTATTTTTAGAGAGAGGGGAAGGGAAAGAGAGGGAGAGAAACAGTGATGTGTGGTTGCCTCTTGCGTGCCCCGTACTGGGGACCTGGCCTGCAACCCAGGCATGTGCCCCAACTAGGAACTGGATTGCTGACCCTTTGGGTCACAGGCCCACGCTCAACCTGCTGAACTGCACCAGCCGGGGCAAGGAGAATTGTCTTAAAGTTGGAGGAGAGGAGCACATATTGACAATATAAAAGAATCTAAGATAGAAAGAATATATTTTGAAATAGTCTACTTTCTTTGAAAAGGGAAGCATTCCACATTTAATATATTATGTCACAGATAATGAGAGATCTTACAAATTTGATCATAAGACCATGGAGCAATAATGTCTGGAAATAATGAAAATTATAGATTTCATGGAAGATTGGTAAATGCAAAAATATTCCCATTGTCAAAACTGGGCAGATGAGCCTATAGCTCAGTAAGTTTACTGGCAGCCCCTGCAAAATTCCTACAGGAGTCCCTAACCAGGTATTTTATGTAGACTTAGAAAGGGAAGCCACAATGAACTGGCTTGAGTTCCCCCAAAAGGATGGATGCAATAGGCCTCATTTCATTTATTGGATATGGTTACTATAGTGATTCCATAGACAACCTGTGTCTAGACTTCAGCGGCGCATCTGATTGTTTTTTAATGATTTTCCTACGGTCAAGATAGAAACCACCCCCATGGATATTATTAGTTAATTCTAAGTGGAGGCAGGTTTCTCTCTGAGCAGAAATTCTGCACTCGGTCATGTCCTGGTTGTAACTTTCATCAATGACTTGGGTGGATCACATGTGAATGCTTGTCAGCCAATCAGCTTGAACTTACCCTCCCCTGGGAAAGGTAGCTAATGCGCATGATGATAGGAATTGGATTTCAATATCTAGAAGTTGAAATGATGGTTCAATATTAATCAGTGTCATGTAACAACAGATTATACATTTAGAAAATGTGGCAAATAGAATAGTGGGTGAGTATCGATGCTTATCACCTTCCTTGCTCTTAAGTGTTTTTTTTGCCTATTTTTATGTAACTTGGAAATTCTAAGCTGCAACTGACTAGCCATTTTTCAGGAATCCTGGTAGAACTAGTCCCTGAATTGGGAGGAGAGTTGGCTTTTCTTCGCCAACCCTGGAAACCTGTTATTCTGTGGAATGACTTTGGGAAACGGCTTTGAAACGCAGTGTCTCTCACTTACTTACCGCAGAACCACGCCACCTATCTCATCTGTCACACTTGGTTTCGGATAGCTCGCTGCAGATTGGGTTATAAAGTCTGTCCTCAAAGGATAAGGGCTGCCAACATCCAGAACATTCCAAAGAATGGCTGCAGGGTCGGAAGGCCTTTCCATAAAGAGCACTCTCTGATGCTGGGCACACGAAACTGAAACTTTAGTAAACACTGTTGTCGAGAGAGACTTGGTGTGTTTTTCTAGGGTGGCAGCCTCGAGTGGGCAGCAGTATTCTGACTGTGGAAAGACTCACACAACCCTTTTCTGTGTCTAATTTAACAAAGCTTAAAAGTATTTTTTATGGAAGGGAGAGAGCATAGAACAGACTATAACAAAATATTTATAAAATGTTTATAAACTATAAAGACTAATATCACAAGTACCTGAGTACTCACTACCCATTTTAATAACAAAGGGCGCTACCATAAACTCAGAGGTTGCCCCAGGTATCTTCCTTAACCCATCCCTTAGCCTCCTCTAAATCATCTCAAATGTTTACTTATCACTCCCTGGTTTTTCCTTTTTTTTTTTACCATAATATTTCTATCTTTAATGATTATGACAGCATAACACTTTCATACAGTGATTTCTCCACGTGAGAAACTTGTAAGTGCCACATACTAATTTAACCCCCAAAACAGTCCTCAGAGGTAGGTAGACTAACACCCCCATTTTACAGATGAGGCAACTGCGGTATGTAGAGGTTTAGTAACTGTCTGGTTACATAGTTAGGGAATGAAGTAAAGAATGCCAGCTCTGGAAGGCTGGCTGAGGGTTATGTGTTCTTAACATCTCTGCCATGCCACCTCTCCAGGATACATAGTATAGTTCTATTCGATGTTTTCAAATGCTATGTAATGAAATACAGCTGTATGTATTCTGCAGTTGGCATTTTTCAATCACCACTGTGTTCCTGAGTTTCATCTATTCTGTAGAGCATTCATTTTTATGGCTATAGAGTATTTTTTAATTGTATGGATATATTGCAATGCATTTATGTTTTCTGCTTTCATTGGACATTAGGGCTGTTCCTGTATTTTCTATGTAAATAGTGCTGATATATGTTTGGATATTATCTTGTGTGTACATGCCAGAGATTATCTAGGGACTATACTTCAGAGTAATTGGTAATTTGTGTGCTGTGTCCGCCTTCACCATTTCTGTATAACACCAGTTGTTTTCCCAGTGGTCACGCCTTCTAACAGTTCTACATCTTTCCAAGGGTTAGTACTTTAAGAATCAATATTAAAAATTAAAAGTGTAACTTTTGCCAGCCCAATTGCAATGAATTTGTTCCTTCCTTCCTTTTTTCTCTTTTCTGTTTGGATTTCCTTTTCTGTGAAGTGCCTGGTCAACGTTTTTTTTGGAAAAAGGGTATTGCTTTTTTCTTTTTCTAATTGGTTTCTACTAATTATACATTATATTAATTATATGATATTATATATTATTGTATATTATTATATATGGAAAATACCTTTTTATTTTTTAGCTTGTCTTTTCATTATTTTCATTGTATTTCTGATAAACAATTAATTTAATTGACTTCATAAATTCTATTAGGAAATCTCCATTTCTGTATGTTTATTAAATGCTTCCCTCTACTTTGCTAAAAAAATCTGCTTTTCTATGTTGTCTTCTAAATGTTAAGTAGTTTTGTATTTCACATTTCCATCTTTAATTTACCTGAGATCAATTTTTATGTGTTCATTGAGGTAGGGTTCAATTTTGTTTTTTTCTTTAAGGATAATCAGTTTTTCTGAGACCATTTAATGAAAAACGTGCCTTTCCTCACTATTCTACAATGCCTGTTCTGTGATAAATGATGTTTTTATATATATGTGTGTGTGTACACACACACACACACACACACACACTTGGTCTGTTATTGAGTTTCTCTTATTTTTTGTTTTAGTAGTCATTTTTACTGTTCCTGTCTCAGTACTACACTCTATTAATTTTTAGTGTTTCATAACAAGTCTGCCTACTTCCAACTTTTTTTCTTCAGGGGCCTTGGTTACTCTTGTTTTTCCTTTCCTACATACATTTTAAAATTTGTCCAGCAGATTCACCCAGGAGCCAATGGGAATTTCAATTGGAATTTTATGAATCTATAGATCATTCCGGGAGAATTGACATCTTTAAAATATTAAATTTTTTATGACATGAACACAACTTACTTGGATGATTTTCATCATTTCCTAATATGCCTTTAAATATTGTCTCAGCTCAGTTCTCTCCCTTTTCTTTCTGAAACTCAGACACATGTTCAGTTTACTTTCTCACTGCTCTCTCTGCATCTTTCAACTTCCCTTTCTTCTCAGATTTTCTCTTTTATGCATTCTAGATAATTTCCTTAGATATACATTGTAGTATAATAATATTTATTTTTTCTTGCTTTTACAAACTGTATACCCACTTATTATTTATTCTTAATTATAGTTTTTCTAATATAAAAGTTATTTTTACTCTTTTAAAACTAAAGTTAACTTGTTTAGAGTCTCTTATTCTTTAATTTAAACCCTATCTTTTATTTCTTTAATGGCATTAAACATAATTATTTTATATTATTGAAACATAGTTTGAGTATTCTAGAGTCTGTTGTTTTTGCTGACTTTTACTCATTGAATCCTTTTCATTTTCCTGTATTTGCGATTTTTGTTGGGGATTTCATTTGTCTTGGTATTTTTTTTGGAATTCTTAGACACCTGGTTTGGAAATTGGTTTCTCGAGGGAGGATCTGTATTTATTCCTAAGACACTCAGGGAAATTTGTTAACCCATAATGACTTCATATTAAACATTTAAATTGAAGTCTTTTGGACAACCCAGGGAACAAACCCATTTAAAGGCTAGCTGGAGTCAGATGTCCAGGGAAGATTTGTTTTTCTTCTATCACTTAGTGTCAACGTTCAAGACAGATTTTTCTTACATATCCATGATGGGGACTAATTGCAACTTGGACCCCTTTTTTTCTGAGGTCTCTTTAGACAATACACCTGAAATGTTTACAGATAAACACTAATTGCATTCGATCCCCCCTCCCATATACAAACCCAGTGAATCCTGGTACTCAGAGTGATCCACAAAAGTGACAGACCAATTTAAGCTTCATTACTTTCATGATAAATCCACTTGTACCGAAGAATGTATGTTCCTCGTTTTATCACATCAGATACACTGGAGCTTCATAAATATATATTTTTATTTTGTAAGGCAGTTTGTTGTCTCGTTTTCTGGAAGATACTGTCTTTTCTCCTTTACAGTTGAGGAACAGAAAGCTTAGAGTGGTTAAGCTGGTTAAACGTAGAGTGGTTGCAGCACGAGGCTGTGGCCATCTGGTACCCGCTGGAAGGCAGGACGAAGTCTGGCTCAGCAGTCCCTGATGAGGGAGGCTCATGGGACCGGCCCCGGTCAGTGGAGCGCACTGAAGCTACCGCCAGTCCAAGGCGTGGGCTCAGCCTGCCCTCATGACCAGCCAAGGCCAGTGCTGCTGCCAGACTTATCCAATCAACTGGTAATTTCCAGAGTTATAAAAAATATGTTTCTTGACAATTTTTGCAAGTACTCTCATCGCTTTTATGAAGGAGCAACTTTTCAGAGGCTCTGACTCTGCTGTTTTCACAGCTGGCGCAGGGATGGGAACGGCAGAATGAGTAGATACTCTTTTGATATTTATTTTGATACATAGAAAGTTTTAATTTTGATGAAGTCCAGTTTCTCAATTTTTTTTCTTTTATGGTTAGAACTTTCTGAATCCTGTCTAAAACAATCATTGCCTACTCCAAGGTCATGAAGGTACTTTTTGATGTTTTCTTCTAGAAGATTTATAGTTTTAGCTTTTAGGTTTTCATTTGTGATCCCACTTGAAGCATTATTTATACAGTGTGAGTGTAATAGGGGTCAACACTAATTTTTTTCCAGTAAGAATAACCAGTTTCTCCAGCTTCATTTATAAAAAGAATATTCTTTTCTCCATCTATTTGTTTGCTGTTTTGAAGCTGTACACATGTGAATCTATTTCTGGACTTTCGATTCTTTTTCATTGATCTAATTATCAGTCCTTTGGTACTACATGCTCTTGATTAATTTGCCTTTATAATAAGTGTTGAAGTTGGGTAGTGAAAGTTCTCCAACACTGTCAAGATTACTATTTGACTACTTTATGTCCTTTTTTCCTGTATGTTTTAAAATTGAATGGGTTTTGAGAGGGATTGTGTTGAATTTATATGTCCCTTTGAGAAGATTTGACTTTGTACCATTATCAAGTCTTTTAATATACAAACATGATATCTTGATTTATTTACAACCTCTTTCATTTTTTCAGCAATGCTTTATAGTTTTCAATGTAAGGTCTTATACATATTTTAATAGGTTATCATTTAGTAATTCATGCTTTGAATGCCATTGTTAACTGGTATCTAATTTTTATTTTTTAATTTATACTTGTTTAAATATAGAAATACAGTTGCCTTTTGTATATAGCTCCGTATACTGTGACTGCAAACTCACATACAAATTTTGGTAGATTTTTGTAGGATTACTTGGGGTTTTACACAATCATGCCATCTTCAAATAATAAATTTTACTTTTTTTCTTTCCAATCTGTGTGCCTTTTTCTCTGCTTTTTTTTTTTTTTACTCCCTTTTGTACTCACTGGTTAGGACTTCCAGAACAATGTTGACTAGAAGTGGTGAGAGCAGACATGCTTGCTTTGTTTCCGTCTCAGGGACAAAGTGTTCAGTCTTTCCCCATTATGCGTGATGCTACTTACAGCTTTTTCATACATGCCCTTCCTCAGATCAAGGACATTCTTTTCTCTTTCCAGCTTGTTGATGTTTTACCATTATTTCTTTTTCTGAAAGTAGGCCTGCAGGACACATAGGAAGGGTGAGGATCTATGTAGTGATGAATTAGTTGGTAGGGAGGCAAGGACAATAAAAACATGTATACCCGCAGGCAAAACTGGATGGGATGGACAAAGGCCATCCAGTGATAACACAGACAAACTGGGCTGAAGGGAAGAGATCTGATTTCTGTTCCTGGCTCTGCCACCAGCTAGCTACTTGACCTTCAATAAAGCACTTTGCTGCCTACCTAGTGTTCAGAGATACAGCTGAGAGCCCTGATGTCTTGTTTCTTCAATATCACATGCTCGTGATTTCCTTAGCTTTTTATCCTAAGTCTTGAGCTTCAGTAATACGTTATTCCCTAGCTCCACTTTTAACTAGTTCCTCTACCAAAGACTCTTCATTAGAACCCATTGGGGTGAATTTTTTTTTTTTTTTTTTTTTTTGCCAGGACTGTTCTCTAATTGATATACATTGGCAATGTCTTCTCAACGTGTAGGTATGTTCTTGGGTCATTATGTCTGGGGTTGACTTCAAAGTAGGTAGGCCTCTGCTCTAACCCCAACCCACTATATCCCATCCATATTTACGATGCCCTGGGTTTAGTGGAGGGAAATGATTTAAACTGCTTTGAATGTCATTGACTCTGCTCCTTTGGGTCATACAGGTGTTTGCATTTTGAGTCCCTTTTGAGAACGCAGATACATACCCTTGTGAAGGTCACATCCTAAACTGTTTTGAGTTGACAACATTGTGTTGGGTTTTCTATTTAGTGGCACTATTAGTTAAGCAGGGTTGTGGGTGAGACAGCATAGGTTTCAGGGTGATGAGAAATTGAAGTGGGGCACGAATCGTGTTTTAGCATAGAAAGATAAACTTGTCTTGTTTGTAGTTTTGCTGGGACAACCCTATGGAAATCTGAATCGTTTCCCCTACGATTTCTATGAATTTCCTGAGAGCTTATGTTCTTAAGGTTATTTCTGTTTGCAGGCTAATGCTTTTTCTAAATTCGTTCAATTTCTGATTATCTCTGTATTCCAGTAGGCAAAGTCTATTCGGTGTTCATTGACCTAGTTGTAAAATTCAGCCCCTTCTTCAATTTCCACATTCCTAAAACCCACTGCCTTTAAGGCAAGCACTAGACTTCCCTACAGATTTAAGTGCAAGGGGGAAATATGGAGGAGGAAACAAAGGAGGCATTTCCATCACAGCAGTGCAAAAATTGCCACTTGAACGTTAGACTGTGTTTTAAAATGTCCTTCAGCCACCCCTTCACCAGGGTGTTTCACCGGTCACTTCACAGCATTGCGTGCTCACACCTTGTGCCATCTTTGCATCCTTCTGTCTCTCCCCTTTCTGTGCCTTTCCTTCTCTTGTCTCACTCTGTCTTTCAGGGAATGCAAAGTGGCAGAGCCTTCGGAGGCAGACACCTGGGCGTCCATCTTGGCTTTATTAGCTATTAGCTGTATAGCTTATATGTAAGTTACTTAAACTTGCCAATGTCAGTTTCTTCAGTAAAAATGGGCACAATAAAATTATCCATTGTCCTGGGTGTTAGAGATCTCGAGTAGGTGCTGTCATTGGGTGCCTTCTCAGGGCTATGGTGCTCATTTTTCTAGCTTCTAGCAGTGTTGGCTGCTCGTGGTCTATAGCTGAGCCGAGACTTAGGCACCGCCCCTGGTGTATAGTTATAGTCTGGAAGGGGCTGCCCATACCCAAGGACTGGTTGATGCGGAGGTTCGGCTGCCTGAAGTGGGGCAGGTCTCAAAGGTTGTTCCAGCTCCAGAGTTTCCTATGAGATCACCTGAGGCTTCTGTTGCAGCTGCGTCACAGTTCAGCCTCTCACTTGCCCACCAAAGCGCCTGTGAACCTGAGAGTGTCTGTCTCAGGGCCTGTTTTCAACCTAAAGAAAATTCAAAGAATATTCAGTGCATACTAGATACCCAGGAAATTATTATTGTTTGGAGAATAAGAGAATTTAATTTATAAGATTTTCCAGAATATTCCAGATATATATCTAGAACTACTCAAGGAATTTTAATTAAATTGAGACTATGAATATTGAGACTAGAATTATCCCAAATTTTGGTAATGAAAAAATAGATATTGTTTGATTTTTTAAATCTTATTTTACTAGAGTATGTTCTAATGAGCCTGTTCCGATAGAAGCAAAACCTTGTTATTTAGCAATGGACTTCTACCTGATGCTCGTGGGTGCTGTAATTTTGTTCTCTCTTTATACTTGATTAGTAACCCGAAACTGGTGGAGGTCCTGACAGTTTGTGTCGCCATCAGGTTAGAGGTTAACCTGCGGAAAGCTGGTGTGCTGTGATTTCACAGACAAAAGGAATAGTGAACACCACAGGGATTGAAGTCTTGCATCTGATTCAGCAGTCTTTGGGGCATTTTTTTTCCTGACTGTTTTTTTAAAAATTACTTTATGGTTGTTCAATTACAGTTGTCTGCATTTTCTCCCCAGAATTTTAAATCTCAGTTTCCTATACACATTTTGATTTTGTATTTGTCTTCCATGTCAGTTACTTCATTAATGAGTTAAGTAAAACTTTGTCAGATGCTTACTCTCTATTTGTTTGAGAATGTTGTTTTTAATAGTGTTTTGTTTTTATAGGAACACGTTTTCTGTGTAAGTATTCTAGTGTTTTTAGTTCCTGAAGGGAGCATTATGGTTGGAAAGGACCCAAAGGCTCATGGGAGCCATTGGGAAAGAGAAGTCAACATTTCGAAGTGAGCCAAACCTGCCCTATGAAATCCTGGCTTTGGATCCAGTCTGAAGTGTGTGTGTTTTCTAGGGCTTCTGTAACCAAGGGCCACACACTGTGGGGCTTAAACGACAGAAATGTATTGGCTCACTCTTCTGGAGTCTGGGAGTTTGAGATCAGTCCCTGCAGATGGGTTCCTTCTGAGGGCTGTGGGGATGAACCTGTCCGGGGTTCTCCCCCAACTTTCGGAGGTTCAGGGGCCATCTTTGGTGTTCCTTGGCTTGGAGTCACACCAGCCTCATCTCTGTTTTCCTGTTCACATCCTGTTCTCCCTGGGTGTGTCTCTGTGTTCTGATCTCCCCTTTGTATGAGGACACCAGTCATACCGGCTTAGGGCCCTCACCCTAAGGGTCTCACGGTGACATGATTGCCTCTGTTGAAGACCCTGTCTGCCATTCAGACTTGACCGTGAGGATTTTGGTGGTGGCGGCGGGGGCACGCAGTTCAGCCCATGACAGTATGATTACTCTTCCCTGAAGGGAACCCTTAAGGAGGAAAATGTCGTTAACTCCTGAGAGAACCCTGGTTAAGAAATCGCATCTTGTTTTAAGATAAGGTGTATTGTCACATCCCACGCCAAGCCCAAACCCGCATTGCTTTAGGAACGTGGTTGTGAAGGATGAGGTTTGGGAAGTAAATCGTATGTAACACATGGGGTCACAATTCTCAGGGGCAGTTAGCAGCCAGTATGCCTTACAGATGAAATGAACAAACCAGAACGTGCTCTCTTGGTGTTTCCTTCATTTACACTCCTATAATCCAATAATTTCAACAGTATCTGGAGTGCATTTTTAAAAATATGTTGGTAAATTTGTCTTGGGGGAGAACGTGGTGCATTTTAATTTTGCATGAGGCAGGTAGGCAAGTTGGAGGGAAGAAAAGATTCCTTTGGCAACCATGGAATTACTACCATGGCTAGAAGAAGACTCTTCTATTTGAATAACCCCTCTGAACTGCCTGACCCTCAATGGAAGCTTGTTAAATGTTTATTGAGGGAGCAGATGTGTCCAGGGAACTTGTAATGTTTGAGAGTCATCAAATAAGCACATATTTACCCAGAGATTTGCCGGCTTTGCCTGCATGCGGTGGGGGCCGCCGGTGTGTGTCAGGCAATAGTGAGAGCAGTGACTGTGCTTACTGAGTGCCAAGCACCGTGCATGCATGTCAAAGAAGTGATCTCAGTGACTCTCCGAATTGGGTAATAGTGTTCTGATTTTACAAAGAACAAAGCTGAGGCCAAGAGAGGTCCAGCAACTTGACAACACAGCTGTTGATCGGTAAGGTAAGATCTGTTCTTAATCTGTGCACTCTCACACCGCCCAAACTGGCTTCTGTCTTTTTGTAATTGACATTTATAATTGAGGCAACTAGAAGATTCGTCTAGTAAGAGGCTGATTGTACTGCGTGTCCCTTTTGTTGTGTGTGTGCGCTGTTGGCATTTCGGGAAAGTGTGGCATTGTGGAATGGTTACGTGTGTGCAATCTGACGTTGGAGGCCTGGATTCAACGCTCACTGGGACCTCTTCCGATCTGTGTGATCTTGGACATGCAGCTTAACTGTTCTTTGCTATTATTTCCTTTTTTATCTTCACCCAACAATGTTTTTACATTGGTTTTTGAGACAGAGGAAGAGGGGGAGAGAGAAAGAGAAAAAAAGCGTTGACATAAGAAAGAAGCATTGATTGGTTGCCTCTTGCAGGCTCCCTGGCCAGGGATTGAACCTGAAACTTAGGTGTGTGCCCTGGCCAGGAATCAAACTTGCAGCCTTTTGGTATACGAGATGACACTGCAACTAGCTGAGCTGCACAGGCTATTATTTTTAAATAATAAAATATAAACTAGAGGATAATAAAAGTACCAACCTTATTGTTGCAAAGAAGATATAAAATATGTAAAGTGATTCAGCACTGGCAAAAATGTATTTTCTGCTAGAATGTAAGCTTCACAAAGACAGCAATTTATGTCTCTTTTATGCATTCATGTATCTTATATACCTAGAACAGGGCTTGGTATAAAAGAGACATTCAGTAAACACATTGTTCAGTGAAGGAGTGTATTTCGATAGGAAATGCCAGGGCTTGGTTACATTAGCAGGCGTGATGAAGTGATCAGCTGTTTGCACATCTATGTGGAACAGTGGTTCTCAGCCTAGGATACCGTTAGTGACACCTGGAAGGCTTTACATGGACTGGCTCTCAGGCCCCCACTGCAGACCGAGGCTCAGGCCACTGGAGGAGAATTACTGTGGAAGTCGCAGCTACAAAAATAGAATGATACAGGTATATTGATCATGTTGAAGACTCAATAATAGCAAAGGCAATTTTCTGAATGGCTTACAATCCTTAGGAAACTAAACACAACCTTTGTTCCCATAGTAATGGCGTTCTTCAGAATTTCAATATATGTAGATGCAAATCATCAAAAAGTGCTTTGAGTTCATATAGAGTAGGAGTTAGGATTTGGGCTCAAGTAATCCCTGCATGAATCTCTGGTGGGATTACTTGGAATTTGTGGGGGGGATTGGTACAATTTTTTTTAAATTGTGTGGACTATTTTTAACATTGCAGGTGGCTTGTCTAGATCAACCAAGAATCATTGTGGGCTGCTTTTAATAAAAGCCAAGTTAGCGCCAATACACACAGTGATTAAGATCTCTCTTGAGGCCCTTGGGGAATTAGACCAAGATACAGACTAACTTTTTTAGGTAGCTGGTTTCTTCTCTAGAACAAGAAGATGAGTTCACCCATCTCTAATGTGTCGGTTGCTTGTTTTAGGAGATTTCCTGGCTAAGGGGACCACCTGGTTGTCCGGTGCTCTCCCCACAGCAGTGGGCTCTGCATTCTCTGCTCACTGGTAGAATCACCAGGAGGCAGAGTTGGCACAATGCCGGTGGATTGAGTATGGGAGCTATGTAGACCTGAAAGAACAGAAGAACCAGGGTGAATTAAGAGAAATCTGCAAAATGGATCATTAGAGGGATCTTGGCTAAATAACCACTTATTCACATGTTTTCCTACAGAACTTTAAATATTTTTATGAAGAATATATGCTGCATGTTTCTATCAATAAATACATCATAAAAACACTAACACTACTATCGCATGTCCTGTGCAAATGTCGTGGCACCAGGCTTCCACTTCAGTGCTGACCACCAAGTGGTCTTTGGCTTCTGAGTACTGAATTTTATCTCTATTTGCCTTTATCTTCCAAGAGCTGCTTTGAAGGGGTTCTGGCCCTCTCAGGAAAGAATATCAGCGAAATGTAAGGCCTGAGATATAATTCAGATCATTCTAATCAGATTTCTCCACCACTGATCTAATCATGAGGCTGTTTTGCTTCGCTTCTTGGTCAAGTTCATTCATTAACTCGGAAAGCATTTACTGAATATGTGCTGTGTCCACCCTGGGGCTAGGATGTAATCCGATTAGTGGATGAATTGAGCCCTGTCCTTTAGGAGTTTATAGTCTTACTGAAGGAAGTGAAGGACATAATAGAATGCTATTTAAAATGTTTGGTGGCTTTTGCCCTTGAAATATGTTAGAGGTCTTTCCTGGCGGTTTCTGCATCTCCAACACTCATTTGCCATTATTGTCATCCCCGACAAAATGCTCTAAAATTAATAGAAAGAATCATTGACATTTCACGATTTTACCGACTGTGGGTTTGAGAGGATTCGTAGCAGGAGAAACAAATGAGAAATTGAAACACCATTGATTGTTTTTTTATTGGAACAAATTGAAACATAAAATCCCTGCTCCCTAACACACACCAAATTCTACCAGACTCTTAAATGTCATCTTGTCAGCCGAGATGAATCCTAGTAGAAAAGCAACTTATACTAATTTTATTTAAGTTCTGAGAAGTGATGAAATTACTTTCTTATTTTGAAAGAAAATGTGTATACATGTGTGAACTCTTGGAAAAAATGGTTTTCTCCCATAGTTATTTAGAAAAATGGAAAGCCGTAATCAGAAGTTACCTTCCACCTCCACCCCATAGATATTTCTTTTATTTGCTTTCTTATGTAACATCCTTTTGTGAGGCCCATTAACCCTTACAAACTAGAAGCCACTTTGATGTTTCTTGCTTATTTTCCCTGTAATTGATGTTAATATGTGTAGCAGGTATACAATTTTCTTCTATTAATGTTACAGAAAACCACCCTTCCACTTACATCCACGACGAGGAATAAAGAATCCATAAAAGCCCTTACTTAGTCATTTCTAGTCACAGGCTGGGAAGGAGTGTGATGTGACCGTACTTTCATTGCAGAGCTGGGCCAGTGGTGAATGTTCGAGTGCCTCCTCTTGGAGCCCATTGCCCCTCTACAGACACGTACATTCCTTGCATCCTCGTTTGCTCATTTGAGCCACGTGCCCCTGCTGGTGGTCCTAATCAGGGAGAGGAGTCAGGTCTCGGTGCTCAGAGCCTACCGCGTCTCATGAGTTAAAATCATTTGTCCTGTGGTTTCTACTGTGACTGTAGGTTGTGGTGACCATTCAGGAGCCAAAGGTAAAACCTATAGGTTCCGATTCTACAGAGATCTCATTTTTTGGTGATGAAGACCATGGCTCAGAATCACTGTTCAGACTCCTTCAGAACTTGACAAAGGTCCTCAAGAAAAATGCTAAAAACGTTCCTTGAACTCAGGTGGCTGAAAACACTTGGGGTATAGAGGATCACCCTATAAGACACTTCCAGTACTTTTTTCTTATTGCTCAATAAAACAGAATATACTTTGGGGTGAGGGGCCAAAATCAATGTTGTTAATTATATACTTTGGTCAAAGTGAGGAAAGAGAATATTGCATCCTCAGACTGCCTCCATTAAAGACCTACATACTTGTGATGACTCCTTAGGGGCTTATATAAAGCAAGTTCATTGCCTACTGCCTGGTCGGAGAGTCTGAAAGTAGGCTACGGGCAAGTGTGATGTGATCACTTCTGACTGCTGAAGACCTAGCCACTATTTCTGGGACTTGCTGTGTAGGAACGTACGAGAGTATGTATGTGTGTGTTCATGTGTGTGTGTGTGTGTCATGCCCACACACACGCGCACACACACACAAAGGGCTAGCCACTTACTGAGCTCTCAGACATAATCGGTCATTGCTTAGTGACTGCACAACCCTGGGTTCTTTTCTGGATTCTCACTCAGCCTTTCTTCGGGTGGTGGGGCTGCTGTTCCTCTCCCTCAACTCTACAGATTCCATTCCGGGTGAAGTCTGCAGGGCTCAGTGGACAGTACAGAGAGCTCATCTGCCTTCTAGAGCCCAGCAAAGCCTTTAGATTCTGGCCTTGCTCCTCCCCTTACCTGGGCAAGTTCCTTTTCCTTCAGTGGCTCAGTGGATAGGATTCACCACCTGTCTGGCATCACCGTGTTTCTTTTCCCATCTCACTGTGTGTAGCCTCGATTCTCTGTGTGGTGAGATGGGTGAAAGAGTCTGAGGACCTGGGCCTCCCCGGGGACCTGGTGTGGCTGGAGGTCCAGTATCAGATGGAAAATGTCACAGCAATGCTCAGGTCCTGTGAGACAGGCTTCAGAAAGCTAGTGGGGGGTAACGTGCAGAATGAAGTTGCTGATGCTTTCCTTCAGGGCCCCCCCTTGACAGGCCTGGGTAGTTAGTGTTCCCCTAGTCCCTGCCTTGTCAACCTAAATTAAGAGGTAAGCTGACGCAACATTGAATTACCAGAAATAGCAGGAGGATTGCCGTTAGGGACACACAAACTTCAGCAAGTTACAGGTGAGTCTGTCAATGTTGGGGGTGAGCTGTTTTTATGGGTGAAGAGTGCAGGGAATCTGGAGTCCAGCCAGAGTCCAAGCAGCAAGTTCATTGGCTAGAGGATGGGGAGAGATTCTTGGCAGATGTTCATTGGTCCAGGGATAAGTTTCTATCTTCTGTACATCCGGCATTTATGGGAAATCAGTCTCTCAGTTCTTAAGCTGTTTTCCTGAGGGCACGTGTGCGAGAGTCTGCATTTCATATCCTCCGGCTTCACTGTAGATGAAAATCCACGGTCCCACAGAGACATTTGAAAACGTCAGCTTACAGGAGGAATCTGCGCATGCAAATGCAGATGCCCAGCCCTCGCCCTCAGACCAGTCAGGACTTAACTGATTCTAGGTCAGGAAATTCTCAGAGCAGCGTGGGCACTTCTGCAGAGGGAAAGCTCCTGGCTCTTCCAGGAGCCACTTAGCTAATCACAGAGCAGCGCTCACTATTGAAGCACGAGGCCCTTGTCTGACATTTTGGTGGGGATGGTCAGAAACTGACTTGTACTATTCATGACGGCACCACAGGGTGAGGGTCCCTGGGTGAGTCCTGCTTTCTTCCTCTTGCGGTTCTCATTCTCCCCATTTTGTTATCTCCCTTCCCTTCTCTTCTCTTAGCAATAATCATATTCGCTTGCTAAAGGGGCTCCTCTTCTTCCTCGTCTTTGCAGACCAAGGTCAGCGCTGACTTTCTTGACCTTTCCCACCTTTCTCACCTGAATCCTGTTATGTTCCACTCAACAAACCTAAAATCCAAACAACATGTTCTAGAGTTTTCTTGCCATGGACCTTGGTAAGATATCAGTCTTTCAGTGTTTGCTATTTCTTGGATGATAAAAACCAGTCTTCTCCCACTTAGAGCCTCGAGCTCTCTGTAGAAGTCTTCTGCAGGGGTAAGGGAGGCTATTCTTGAGAGGAGCCAGAGTGAACTCGGAGCCGTGCTTAACTTGGAGAACACTTTGGTGGGACGTGGAGGAATTTCAACAGAAGACCTCATGCATCTGCTTCTCTCGTTTTGACTGTCTGGCAGCTTTAAACTTGTCCATGTATTGTGACCGTCCTCGCCCTAAGCCTTTTTCCGCAAACAGACCTGCATTCTCTCCTCTACCCTAAACAGGGGCTTACATTTTTAATTTCTGGCCCTCAAGCAATATTTCCCCAATGTGACCCCCTCAACCGCCCTGTCTTTGAGATCCTGCCACCTTCTACCTTCACCATGACCTTTCGAGAGATACATTCCAATACATTTGTGAAGGTTTGCACATGCGGGAGACTGACTCACGCATCATTTCTACCCCACAGGAAATTTTTAGCTCTGTATTACCTTCTGATGTTGGTTTTTCTTTGTATTTTTTTCTTCTTGCTGCAGGAAAGCAATCTCCCGGGCAGGCCTGCAGCATCTGGCTCCTGCTCCTCCCCTCGGCCTTCCTGTGGCAAATGGTCCAGCGAAGGAGCCCAGAGCGACTCTGGACTGGAGCGTAGGTGTCAGCTTTCTTGTTCAATCGTAATTCAACTGCATGTGTGTCTGTCTCTTTCTCAGGGTTCCCATAGCTACAAGCAAGACTTAATGTTTTTTACTTTTATTTTTTTATGAATTCATTTTTTAAATAATTTTTATTTTTAAATTACAGTTGATTTGCAATTTTATATTAATGTCAGGTGCCTAACCCAATGATCAGACATTGTATAACTTTTCTAAGTGATCATCCCAATAAATATGGTAGCCATCTGACACCACGCATAGTTATTAGAATATTACTGACTACATTACCTATGCCGTAATTTACATCCCCATGACTATTCTGTACCAACCAATTGGTACTACTTAATCCCTTCACCTTTTTCACCTATTCTCCCAATTTTCACCTGGCAACTGTCAAAACGTTCTCTGTATCTATGAGTTGGTTTCTATTCTGCTTGTTTATTTTGGTCTTTAGTTTCCGTTGTTGGTAGATAGTATTTATTGCCATGTTATTGTTCATAGTTTTGATTTTTTGTTTCGTTTTCAAAGAAGACCCTTTAATATTTAATATCTGTTTGGTGGTGGTGAAATCCTTTAGCTTTTTCTTTTCTGGGAAGCTCTTTCTTTCTTCTTCCATTTTGAGTGATGGCCTTGCTGGGTAGAGGAATCTTGGTTGTAGGGACTTAGTACTCTCATTGTTGTTCGCTGACCAATCTTCACATGGCTAAGCCAGCTGCAGACTCCCAGGAACATAACTCCTCTACATGAA
>PVIA01008417.1:0-72004 GCA_004024845.1 Tonatia bakeri | reverse complement strand
ATTCTTTTCTGTTTGGTTGTTCCTTTCTTCCTTCTGGTCCACTCCATTGCTTTGAGTCCCAGTTTTCTTCCCCTCACCATTGTTTCCCTGTGCGTTTTCCTTCATTTCTCTTATCGTAGCCTGCATTTGTTCATCTAATTTATGTCCAAAGTCAACCAATTCTGTGAGCTTCCTGATCACCAGTGCTTTGAACTGTGCATCTGATAGTTCAGCAATCTCTTGGTCACTTAAAAAAATTGGTTCTGGGGCTTTCAAATCTGTTTGAGCCATCCTTTTTATTTTCCTTTTGTTTGGTTGCAGCTGTTTCATAAGGGCGGCGGAGCCTTAGGTGTTCACCAGGGCGGGGCACCCCAGTTGCTGGGTTGTGACTTTGTATGTGGGGGCGGTGTCTGAGAGGGAACAATGGCGCCTGCTGCACTATCTCTAGGACTTCCGTCCCCTCCACTGCCTCCCACAAGCAAATTGGGCCCTTCCGGTGCTGGCTCCCGGGCAGTGGGCCTGCGCACTTTCTCGGACTCTGTGGGCTTCCCCGAGAAGTCTCCTGTGAGGCTGAGAGGGTCTCCCGGCCTCAGCTCCCAGACGGGGCTCTTAAGCTTTGAAACTCGGTGGCGCTGCCAGTTTCCGCTTAGTTTGTGCAAACGTGTGGCTGTGGACAGCCAGCTGCCTTGCGTCCCTCACTGGGTTTGCTAGTTGCCTCCCGCGCCCACGGTCCGCCACCGGTCCATCCACTGCCATCTGCGCCCTGCGCGCCCGCGCCTGCCAGCCAGCGTTTCTTCCTGCCGGGACCCCTCGAACCCTCTCGCAGGCCTCCGACTCCACCGCTCCTTACCGGTCTGGATGTACTGACTTCGGTCAGAAGTCCGACTTCTGTTCAATTAATTTCTCTCTGTTCTGGTTGATTCTTGTTTCTCAATTTTTGTTGTCTTTAGTTTTGGTTGCGCGAGGAAGCACAGTGCGACTGCCTATGCCTCCATCTTGGCCGGAACTCCAATAATCTGTATTGAATCTTAATTCGAGTCTCCTGGATCCTCTCCTCTTAGAGAGGGCCCAACTCCCTGAGCAATAGAAAGAGAGCAGGCAGAAAAATCCAGATTAGTGTTTCTGAGCCTTGGCTGCATGTGAGAATGACCCATTGAACTTATTAAAAATTTAGATTTTCAGGCTGCAGCTCTCATCAAGAGAACCAAAATGGGTAGGGATGGGAATCAAGCATCAGTATTTAATTTTTCCTGTTTCAATGTCTATGTGTAGACAAGCTTGAGAACGACTCATCTAAGCCATAGGTTGCAACAGTTCCCCACCAAGTTATGCTGATCGATGAGACCTATCATTTTTCAAGCCAGCTTCTTCTTCCTGTCAGCAAAGAGTGGAAGGATGATGAAAAGACAATGTTAGAGTGCAACCACTCAACATTGTGATACTTATCAATACACAAATTGATGACAGAATATGTTTGCAAGCTGAGAGAATGCAAACTTAATTTTAATCCTTTTAAATTCAAATTCTTTCCTGTCATATCAGAACTTTTCAAGAGAATTGTTCATTTGACTTTTCTATTTTTTTTCTGACTCCAATGACTATTTGCTTCATGTGCATGTGATTCATCTCATTACAATGCTATTAAGGGTAACATGAATCCCCACTTTTTTTTTTTTAAGATTTTATTTATTTATTTTAGAGAGGGAAGGGAGGGAGAGAGAGAGAGAGAAACATCAGTGTGCGGTTGCTGGGGGACATGGCCTGCAACCCAGGCATGTGCCCTGACTGGGAATCGAACCTGCGATGCCTGGTTCGCAGCCCGAGCTCAATCCACTGAGATACATCAGCCAGGGCGAATCCCCACTTTTGGGACAACCAAGAATGGTGCTTGTTCACCTTTACTGAAAGCCTGATTCTCCCAGGTCCACTGTTTTGTTGATTATTCTCCCTCATGCAGTCCACAGAATGTGAAATTCTCTGCAGTGCTGCTAGCTTTTCTCCTTGTTTTGTCTGCTTACCCACACAAAATGAGTGAGTGGTACATTGGTTCATTTAACTTAACTATATTTCTATCAAACACAATATAACACATTCAATTTTTTTAATATTCTTATGTAGGGGTTCACAACCAGTCATCACAAGAGTGACTCTGTGTTATGCAGATTGCTTTTGAGATAAAGGCCACTTTAGCCTTAGACTTAAGAGCAACTTTTGTCTCTCCCTTACCTACCTAGAAGAACTTGAAATAGAAGCCTTGCCCATAATAAGGAATTACCAGAGATACCCTCTTTTGACCTACCTACAGGGCAGGTCAAACTTCCATTTACTAAGCATCTGCTTTTCTTATCATCCTACAATGACCCTTTGAAGCCTCTAAGGCACCTTACCTCATCCCTAGCTATGTCTTACACAGCCATGTTGCTTTTCTGTCTCTGAACTGTTCGTGCAAGTCGTGTTTCTGACTCTCAAGTTTGTAGAGTTCCCATACATACATATGTATTAAACTCGGTTATTTTCTCTTAATTTGTCTCATGTCAGTTTGATCATTAGACCAGCCAAAAGAACCTTGAGGAAAGTTTGTTCCTCCCCAACACCCACAAAATGTTTTACTAGTTAACATCAGTATTACTATAACTACTAATAAGGGAAATGTACTTTGTTAAAGTTCATGGACTTAGTGGCAATGTTAAAGATAGAATGTGATGATTTTGTTGAAAGAAGAAAAAAATTATTTGATTTCCACATCCATATGAATAGCATA
Organism: Tonatia bakeri; assembly: GCA_004024845.1. Lineage (NCBI taxonomy): Eukaryota > Metazoa > Chordata > Mammalia > Chiroptera > Phyllostomidae > Tonatia > Tonatia bakeri. The sequence goes on along the minus strand of PVIA01008417.1, from coordinate 69,264 downwards.
AAAAGTTAAAAGTTGAGATTTTATCTGGTTCCTGTCCTTTCATCATTATTAATCAGTTATATCCCCAGAACTGACAATAGCAAAAAATAACTGCCAACAAACCACATGTGTCTTCTTTCTGAGCCTATAGATTACATTCCCCAAATACAATTGCAATTAAGTAAGACCATGTGACTAAGTTCTAGCCAATAGGATGTGAGAAAAGTAATGCACACGTTTTCCAAAGTTGGTCCATAAAACCTCCAAAATTGTTTCTCTTTTTTTATTTGTTGGCCAGTTGCAGAGTACTCAAAAGACCTAGAAGAAAAAAGAAGCACAAGATAAAAGTGACCCATTTCCTAGATTTATTTCATACTACACTATTCTCTGAACTTTTATTATTCCGTTTCTTTCTTTTTCTACTCCTCTATTCTCTAAGGAGGATCCTCCATGACTGTCCATTGTTCCCTATTTTTGGAAACATCTTCAACACTCAGGAACTAAAGCAATTTCTCTATTAATGCTTTACAACACTGTTGTATAAACCCAACCGCTATCCAGGATTTACTCACACATTTCAAAATGCGTATACATAACCTCCACTAGGATATTCCTTAATTGCATTATATCTCCTTTGAACTCTGTTTAAAATTTACTCCCAATATTTTTTATATCTACTCCCCTTCTCACACCTCAAATTTATGTAGTGACATTTTTTTCTGTATTTTCATAGACTTGAAAATTTCAATCAAATTTAACTCTTATCTATTTTAATTCAGGTATCACCAATAATACTATTAGGTTATACTATATTTTCACTTGATAGAAACTTAAGATTTGCTCTTGACTTTCAAATCCAATTACTACCACCTTAAGGGAAGCTCCTATCACTGCACAAATGAACATATAACTAGCTTCTTAACTCATTCACTCTAGCTTTTCTCCCACTGATTTATTGCTAGATTGGTATGCCATTGGATTTTTCACCTACTCCCCTCAAGTCTCACACTTGAACTATAAATTTTTAAGTTTAGCTGCCTAAAATAATTCTAACCTAGCTTTATAATAAAAAAAATCTTCACTTTTAGGTTACCTGGTTACTAAATTTGCCCATGGTTCTCCTTCCACTCTCTTCTATATCTGTAAAAGTTTTGTATTATTAATAGAGATACAAATTCTACATATTCTCCTAGATTTCAGCTCATGTTCTAACTTCTCTTTTATTTAATATTTATTGTGAATAAATCTTGAAATTTGCTCCATCCAGAGAATACTCTGAGGGAAGCAGCTCAGTGTTGTATTTCTTTCATGAAAGAAAGTGTATACACACATAATAGAAGTAATGGTATCAACCCCTGGCCTCCAAAATAACAAAACCCAATTGCTTTAATGTTTTTGTTTGCTCAAAAGCTTTCATTACATTCCTAAGGCTTATCTTAGTTTTCTCAAGACAACCCTGAATTAATATGCTCTGTATATACAGTGTTTTTTTGACCTTGAAATGATAAAATTCTTGTTTTTTTTGTGTGTGTGTGTATACAACTAAAGTGTTTATAAATTTGATTCGTTATACTTTACTTGATCTAGTACCCCTTATAGACTATACCAAACTGTATTATTTTCCCCCAAATCTCCAGATTATAAATATTTTCTACTCTTATTCCTGGTGAGAGATCTATGAAAATTTAGACTTTTTTCCTCCTGACTCCTGGTTATTTCTTCAAAGAAATTTTATTGGGGACATTAAAAATAATGGCACCTAGAAACCTCTATCTCTGCAATTAATACTAATGTAAGTTTGTCTCTTCATAAATTCACAGAATTAAAATAAATGGATTTCCTAATGCTTCTGTGAAGTTATGTGATGCCAAAACATTGGTTTGTTTGGAATTATTATGTCAGATTTAAAATCTGTATGAGGCTAACTCTAGATTATATTGAACAGAGTTATCATGGTTCTGAGCTTAAGGTAATTATCAAAACATATTTGCCGGGCACTGTTCCTGATAAACATACTCTTCTCTGTGACTTTGCAAATTTTGAAAGAAATTATTCAGTGGAGGAGGTAAAAAGATTGTAGCTTGAGAAGTTTATTTTAAACATTCCATAATTAAAGTCATTACCTCAGCTGAGGATCAATTGTTAAGCAAAAATTAAACTTACCTTTAGTTCATTACCAACTGATACATGATGAGAAAAAAGTACAATTAATCAACTAAAGAAATAATTTTCAGTTAGTTCAATTTTATCAGACCTTTGTAATACTGAGGCCAGATTCTGGGTTGATTCCTGTATGAGACCCGTGAACTGTGCAAACTGTAGGTGCTGCCACCAACTCCAGTTTATCTACCAAAACCCCTTTCCTAACCAGGAGACACTGACTGGTGTTAGAAGGAGTATTCACCATGTTCCAATTCATCACAAAGACTGGGAAAACAAATGAAGTGTATGTGTAGCACAGTACCTGTCATTTCAGAGGCCCTCAATATGCTCTGTTGAATGAGAATTTATTACATAATGTCAGTGATTTACTCACCTCAAAAGAAAAAAAAGCTCACAGTAGGGAACATTATCTGAATAAAACCCCTCTTTATTAGTAGATTAAAATAAGTTGTTTTTAGGAAATTTGGAAACTAGACAGAGGGATTTACATTAAGTAAATAGATATGCATAAGATTTTTTTTAAATGAGGTTTCTCTCACATTATTACATTATTGTTTATTTGCTTACACAGTCATTCCTTAAAGTGGGTGCTGAAATACAATGCTGTGTCAGACTGAGTGCTACGCAAATAATGATTTGAGCCTCAGGATTGAAACACTACCTTGCAGTTACATAGAAACCTCAGGTTGAGGTAACTGCAAAGCTTATTTGATAAGAACTATACCCCAGTGACCCTGGAGGGATTAGCTGAACCCTTTATTATTGAACAGTTGAGAGAAATAATGAGAAGATAGAAGGAAGTAAACTAAGAGAAAGACATTCTTACTCAGAAAAAAAAAATTATGGGGAAGGGTATAACTGCAGTATGGTTTTAGAGATCCTATTTACTTGGCATTTCTTTACACGGACGTGAAGCTTCCATGCAGTAAACACCATAGACTGCGCCTTAATGTCGTGTAGGCTGACTCTGTTGTTTGAGTTCAGCTCCAGAGCACAGCCGACTATCCCTGAAGAACAGCTTTGTTTTCTGCTGTGTCTAACAAAGACTCTTCAAAGAAAAGATATCTGAAACATAAACACTAGATTAAAAATACCTGTTCTTTTTGCTTCTCCGCATGTTTATTTTTGATTTATTAGTTGATTCCTACTGACTTCCACTTTCTCTTTTACAAAACAGTGACCCTTGCATATTGCAAGAGGAATTACTGATTTCACTCCAATAAATAGTGAACAAGGCACTTACTAGGGTCTATGGGGACTAAAAATATAAGAGAGATACCAACTCTGTCCTGTAAGAGCTTACCAGGGGCTGGTAAGCTGGGGGCTGAAAATCAGTCCTGGTTAGTGGGGGCCTGAAAATCAGTCCTCACATAGAAAAATTATAGTGTAAGTGTTAAAAGGGAGATGGTACAGGTTTTATGGGTGAGGAGATGGTGTTTAGCTGATCAGGGGCATCAGGCGATGCATGGAGGGAACAGCAGCATTTGACGTACATCTTGAAAGAGAAGTGTGCAACAGGTCAAAACCTGCAGGGGTGGGGAGATACCCTTAGAAGTTCAGGCAAAAGTGTCTTAGTACAAACCAGGCACAGTTATGACATTTTAAGTGGTTCTGCTTTAGAGGACACGCTGAGATACAATACTGAGTTTCCTGTTTGTTTTGAAAATGTGAAGATATCCATTTAGAAGTTTAATTTTTAAATTTCATTTGGAAGTAATTATGGATTCATAGGAAGTATAAAGTAGAAGAGTCCCAGTCAGCCTCCCCCAGTGGTGACATACAATTATAGTATAGTGTCAAAATCAGGGAATTCACTAACGTACATTACTGTTAGGTGGAAGGTAGATCTTATTTTTTCTGTTTTTGTTTAAAAACCTGTATTCATTTGTGTGTGAGTGTGTGTGTGTAGTGTTTTCACTCTTTTAAATCAAGGAAATAACACAATATAATTGGACTGGGCTTTTAGAAGATTATTTGGAACAGTGTACAGGCAAGATTGGAAGCGGGAAGATCCAACCTCAAATTATTACAATGGTACAGGAGAAGAACAATGAAACCCTGTAATATGTAGTGCCCAGCACAGTGCTGGATACAGAGAAACTTTGTTGTGAGTGAGTCAGGATTTAAATTTTCTGGCTGTATTTTTTCGAATGTTAGAGAAAGAAAGCAATTCCTTTCAATTTGACAATGTGTGTGGACTGGTAGGAATCAGAATGATAACATATAGTCAGAACCCAGTGGCGTACCCGGTCCAGCACACTGCAGAAGCCCAATGTAAGGAGGTCAGAAAAACAGGGTCGTTGTCATTCGGAAGGAGGTAAGTAGCACAGGTCAGACAAAGATCGGATCAAGAATCTCAGGCTGTGAACCCGCAGCCAGAATGACATTACTAGGAAAGTGAATAGGCAGGAGCTTCTTGCCCTAACCGCTAGCAGACAGCTGATGATTGCTTCTACCTTAGACTGCTAATAACTAACAGCTACAGTTATTTCAAAATAAATCTGCTTTTTAAATTCAAGACTTTTTAATTCCAATGTCTCCTGAGAAAGTTAAAGGGTGGTTTCTTACGTTTTGTAAAAATTGGAATAAATGCTAAGAAAAATCTTCAGTTTTGCATTTTCCCTCCTTTGCTCAATATAAGGATAACTGTTTTCCTCATACTTCAAAATCTCTTGTGAAGGTCAACATTTGCTGGGTAGACAAACTTGGAATTATAGAACTTAAGTATGGCATTTGCTGACTGAGGAATTATGAGCAAGTTATTTAAACATTTTCTAAAACTTGATGACCTTGTCAGTAATATAAAAATGTTAGTGTCAATAAAATCTCAATTTATGAATTCTTATATGCCTTTTAATAATTGTCCAACTTTTGTTCAGCATTTAGTAAGGTGACTGGTGACAGGCCCATCATAATTCTGAATAAATGAATTGGAGAATCTGAAGTACAAAAAAAGCTTCTTTCAAGAATTTTAAGTAGTTTTAGATCTTAATAGGGTAAAATTGTTCAATCAAAATCTTTCCAACTTTGCATTTTTGTTCTTTATTTTTTGTGTTTAAAAATACGAGAATCAATCCCTTTTGGGTTCAATGTTTTTATCTGAGAGCATGGGAATTGAGCTTTTAAAATTGCTTCTATTTAAAAAAAATCAATGGTATTAATTAGTGGGAAAATTATGTGTATCTCATGTAATAGTATTTTAAATTAAATTCCAGTTAGTTTCCTAACCTCCTGTATAAATTGCAAATGTGCTTTTAATAAAATTTACTGAATAACACTAAATCAATTTGTCCACCCATTTAACCATATCACTTTTATAATAAGTGTAAATATAGTGAAGTAAAAATAGGTGGTAACATTTAGTGAGTCTTTTACTAAGTTCTTAAGCATTGAGGTATCATTACTGTATGCAGGACACCCAGGGCCATGGAGGTTAGTGACCTATCTGAGGTCACTACTCAGTAAAATGTGCAGTCAGGAACGTGGGTGGCTGGGCTATTGAGCTGGGTAGTTAACCACTACCCTATGTGGGAAGTCCGAGTGTGCCGCTTCCAACATAGAAAATAGAAGTGCTGAAGAGTATTTTTTGAGTAAGGCAGCAAGACAGTGGTTGAACATATTCTCGGCAACCTTAAACCATAGCCTCAACTCAACTTTTACAGTCTTCAATTTCTGGCCCTAAAAGCTCTCCTGAACTGTAAATCCAGCTAGCGTTTGGGGACAGTCTAACCATTGTATGTAGATAATTCACTAATCAGAAATAACCATTGACTTCTTTTTTCTGAAGGGAGAATCTTTCAAAAGTAGCCTGCTTGCTGTTTTACTGCCAAACCTGTTTATTCAGTCCCTTTGATTATTTGTTCTGAATTATCCCTCCTCTAAATGATGAGAATGTAGCTGGGAAATTACTTCAATTATTAATCATGAATCTCTTTTTAATGTACATAAAATTTTCCAAACACCATATGCTCCAATTTACTTGCTATTCAAGATGGTAGATTTCTGCAGAGAAGTTTGAGGAAAATAGTTAAGTGTTTTATATATTTGTGAGCCTTGTAGGAAATATGAACCTAATTTTCATGATTTTTCAGACAAACTGTCTTTACATAAAATACACATACATAAAGTAGAGTGCTTTAAATCTATTTGTGCTATGAAGTAATATATGATTTTTGTAAACAAATCAGACCTCAGATATGAGCATGCAGAAACCAAATGTTTTATTTATTAGAAGAGTTATATTTTGAGGTCTAGCTTTCTCTTTTTGCGGCAGAAAAAACCCCATGTCAAGCTTCTGTACTTTGTAACTTCCTTGAATTCCTCCTGCCCTTTGCTCTTTGTCTCCCATATATGGATGGTATTTAGATAAGACCCCTGGCTCCCCTGCCTTGTCATGTAGGCAGGAGGCTCTAGGTTATTTAAGCCCTGGAAAGTTGGAGATCGGGCTCAGAATTTGGGGTCTCTCTCTCTCTCTCTTCCCCTCTGAGCCTGAGCGTAATAAAGGGTCGTGCTCCACCATCTCCCTGCGTGTGAGTTATTTTTCCGCAACATTTTCAAATAGTGATTAAATTATACTATGTTGACCATGTGGTTCTTATTAATATGTGTAGTAATACAATAATGAATAGATTGTCTTAAATTTGAATTTTAACATCTTGATCATGTCCTGAGTTCAATAGATAGTTTAATAGTAAAATGAAAGATTAAAAAAAAATCTGACTAAAGAAAACAAAATAAAATGTCATTATACTACTCATTTTCTTCCCTAGAACATTAGATCTCAAAAGACTTAAGTAGAAAAATAATTATTTGGGCTCTTCATAGTTGTTACTCTAAATAGGTGTTACTCAGAAAAGTCTGAGAGACTGGTTAAATAAGTTTGGACAGATTTCTCTTTTACAGAACTTCTTACTGCCTTTAATATGTAATTTATTTAATTGAATTTTTCCAAATCGAATTTGACCATTATTGAACATTTTGTGGGCATAATGTTTCATGGACTCCTGGTAATATTTAGATTAGTACTTTTCAAAGGAAGCTGGACATTAGAATCACCTCATGAGTGTGTGAAACACATTCTTGCCAAGAGCAATTATGTTTGAGTCTTTGGAGGGTGAAACCTGCGGTAAGCAGAACAGTAGCCTCCCGAAGATGTTTAAGTCCTACTTGCTGGAACCTGTGAATTTCTTAAGTGGCAAAGGAGAATTAAGGTAGCAGTTCGGGTTAAGGTTGTTAATCAACCAACCTTGCATTATTCTGGAATGTCCAGGTGAGCCCAAAGTAATCATGGGGGTCTTTAAACGTGGTGCAGGAAAGGAAGCAGGTGAGTTGTCATAAAAGTAGTACAGTGTGAGAAAGATTACCCTGCAGGCTTTGGAGATGGAAGAAGGGAGCCACGGTTCCACCCACCAAGGAATACAGGTAGCCTCTGGAAGCCAGAGGAGGCAAGGAAGTGGAATTTCCCCTAGAGCCTCGAGAAGGGAAGTCTTGCTAATATCTTGAGGTTCATCCAGAGAGACTCATTTTTCACTTTTGACATTCAGAACTGGAAATTTATATATTTGTGCTGTTTTGAGTACCAAATTTGTGGTAATTTGTTATAGGAGCAATGGGAAATAACACAAGGACCAAGCATTGGTTATTTGGAAGAGCCACCAACGTGATCCTGACATACAGCCTGACTGAAAACCACTGATTTAAATGAATTCTGCTTACTGGAATCGCCTGGGAAAGATTTTATTGAACACAAATATCTGGCACTCACCACCAGGGATTCAAACTCATGTTTAAAATATTATCTTTTTTGTCCCCATAACAACTCGATAAGAATCATTATTTTTAGAAGCATGAAATATTTTAAGTTGTCTAATGTTACCTCAGCTACTATGGCGGAAGCTTCAACCCCTGCTGGCTCGCTCCCATAACCTCCACCATGTTTCAGCTTAAACTCTTGAGTCAAGTCCTATTTTAAAAACCATCATTACAATTATTGTCACTTTTCTGGGTTTCTTTTTTCACAGAAAAGGCAGGAAGTTAGAAATGTAAGTTTCTAATCTAAGAATAAAAACATTAACAGCACTAAACTTATAATTGGCAAACTGCTGGCGAGCTAAGAATAAAGAATGTAAAAGCCTTCAATGTTTAGAAATTATGAAAATCTGAGGGACTGCGGGTGTAAATGTTACTAAATGTAGCAATATTTAGTATTATTGAGAGTAGTACTGTATTAGGGTAAAATTCATCTTAACTGATTTATCAGGAAAGATTCATTATTGTTGTGTATATTTCACTCACAAGAAGAAGTATATATTTATAATGTCCTGATAGTAACATAAATAAATAAAAATACTGTAAGAAATAAACACTAATTGTCTGAGTATTTAGTAGATGGGCCAGTAGTTTCCAGAAAACCCAATAAAATGTTTTACAATGTATACCTATGTACCATATGGAGAACCTGCCTGTGTGCCTGTCAGACCTATTTCATTTTTTAAAAATCAAAGGCCATTCAAAATGAACTGAAATGTCGACATACTTTGACATTTTGGTGGCATACTTAGGAGAAGCACACAAAAACCAAAACAAAGCTATAAAATTGGTAGAAGATTTATTTATAAAGCATCCAGGTTTTAAGAGTTGGGAAGGCAAAGATAAATAGCAAAACCAGTCCCCTGGTGCGCAGGCACTTGGCATTTCTGCTCATCCCCATTAAACACTGTAATCCTGGTATATGTTAAATCTTTCACACTTTCAACCTTCCGTTTCTTTGAGTATTGCAATGAAAAGAGCACTAAACTAAAGACAAAACACTAGCTAGTCGTATGACACTGAGTATAAACCATAAAACCACAGCCACTTCTCCTGATCTATAAAATGAGTATTTCACCTGCTTTTTCTATCTCAAAGGCTTGTTAAAAACCAAATGACAATGCACGAGAAAGTGCTCTTGGAAATAGAAAAGCCCCATGTAAATAATTATTCCAGGCAATAGCCTACAGTCAGTCTGGGCTGCAAAAGTTATCTGTTCCTGATAACAAATTACTCCAAAACTTAGCGGTTTAAACCAACAGTTGTCTCATGGTACAGGCACACTTCATTTTATCACACCTCTTTTTATTGTGCTTCACAGATGTTGCCTTTTTTAAAAATTGAAGGCAAGACCCTCCACCAGAGAAAAAATTACAGCTCACTTTATTTCGATACTTGCTTTATTATGGTGGTCTGGATTTGAAACCTCAATATTTCTGTGGTGTGCCTGTAACTTAGGTCAGAAATTTGCACATGGCTTAATTAAATCCTGTGCTTCAGGGCCTCTTACAGGCTGCAGTCAAGGTGTCTCTTGTGGCTATAATCATTTCAAGGTTCTTACTGGGAAGAAGGATCTGCTTCCAAGCTCATTCACATTGCTGTTGGCAGGAATCAGTTTCTTTTAGGTTATTGGTCTGAGAGCCGTAGTTTCTGTCTCATTGTTGGCCAGATGCTGCTCTCAGTTTGTTGGCCCATGGGCCTCTCCAATAGGGCATCTTGCTCTGTTAAAGTCTGCAAGCCAGGATAGCAATAGAAGGAAGATAGCAATAAGGAAGTTAAAGTCATTTGTAATCTAACTGTGGAAATGACATCCTATCCCTTTTGACTTACTGTACCAGAAGCAAATTGCTAGGTTCATCTCACACTCAAGGGGCAGAGATAACACGATGGTGTGAATATCAGGATGTGGGGATCATTGAAGGTCATCTTAAAAGCTGCCTCTCACGCAGACCATCCCATATTCCCTAAACATATCCTTAACTTGACTCTTTCTGAGTTATTGTTTGAGAATTTATTTCTTCCTGTAAGTTTCCTCAAATCCACCTCAGCCTTCAAGGTCAACTCATTGATGAATGTGTGTGTGTGATTTACCTTGAATTCTTCAGTGAAGTGGGATCTCTCAATGTCAAAATTCTCCAAGCATTTGACACATATCCCCTGCTTGTCTCAGTCTCATTATGAAAGATCATATCTAATATCATCTCTTGTATTTTGTAATGTTAGCCGGAGCTTTCAGACCTATTCATTTATAAAGGCCCAAAAGGCAGGAGATGGGTCTTACACATCTTTGTATTCTCCCACGGGGCAAAGGACATTAAAGACTACAAAAGGAGCAACCTGTACATATGTGTTGAATTGAGTCAGGTTTTTTTATTCAAAAGTTAAAATCAACAGTTTTGATCATATTTTTGCTAAAGAGCTTACTTGAAGTCGCCAAGAATCAATAATATCAGGTCTGAAACAGTCTCATTATGAAAGATCTGCCAGTTTCTGTCTTTGAAAGGATATCTGTGGTTCGCTCTTCTAATGGCTTGATTCATTGAGAGCATGAATCTGCAGAAAAGAATGGAAACATTTGACCTCAACAGTAAGGTCCCAGATTTTCTGGTGCCTATGCATGCATGGTAAGTGCACACTTTTGTTCCAAGGGTTTTGCTGTGGCTAAATACATCCAGTTATTAAAATGTTCTAGAGCAAGCTTAATTTTAAGGGAATATTTCCCTTGTGTATGAAGTTTTAATAAGAAATCTTTCATTTACATTAACTAATTAAACAAATTTTATATGGGTAATTATTGTTAGCCATACCCTGTTTGTGTAAATAGACCTATACTCCAAAGAAATCACTTAGACAATAGCCTGGATAAAAGACTATCTGAGAATCTGGAAAGTTATACTGACATAGTAGAGCTTGCAGTAAGATTTCTACTTTTGGGGAGTATTTAATTTTATGAAGTTTGGTCCAATATTCTTAACATTGTCTTAGATAATGAAAGACAAATTTCAGTTCAAAAAATTGCAAAGGTTTCACGGGCCTTTACTCAAGAACACATATATGGCTTGATAGTCTGTTGAAACTGACTCCCAGGGGTTTTGGTTTAGATTTATTCTACTTTGAGTTCTCTTTACTAACCTTAAGCCAAAGAAAGCTTGAGAAGAGCATATTTCAGGGCAGCTCACTCTTGAGTTCTCTATGAATCCCTCCTCCAACCTCCTCTACCCCTCACTGTCTACTTATAATTTGCCATTTATTCTGGGGAGAATTGCAGGAGGACTGAACTGCATTTGGCTTCTCCATGAGACTCTCTTTCATCAGTAGTCCTTGTGTATAAAGTGGTCAATGGTCAAAGTTAAATTTTTGGCCAAGCAAATGGGACTTAATCCATTTGTTCAGTGGTCCATGTACTCCAAAACATCATGGGGTTTGATTCAGTGTGCTGAGTGCCAAGTCACAGGAAACAGTTATCTTTCCTATGGTATTTCATTGCATTTTATGCTTCAAACTGTATGAGAGAAATTGTTAAGTGATAAATAAAATTGAGCAAAAAAATGTCAAGGAAAAATAAAACTGGGCAAAAAAATGGGGAGGTAGGGTTTTTGTCCAGGCCACACTGATTGCTTTCATTATATCTTTGGTTATTACATTTTTATTTATTTGAAGAAAGAAATTGGAGTGTTACTGAGTTTAGAACTATTTTAGGAAATGGGATCAAGTAGTGAACCAAAAAAAGTTCCAGCTTTCATGACTCTTACAGTCGGTCAGGAAATAGATAATGAACAAATAATCAAGTAGACCTACATTATGCCAGATGGTAACAAGCGCCATGGAGAAAAAACTAAAGTTTGTAAAGCAACAGAGAGTGACAGTTGGGGGTGGAAGTGTGCACTATTATAGACAGAACAGCATTTGAGCAATGACCTGAGGAAAGTGAGAGAAGTTTATATGAGCGTTTGGAAAGACAGAAGTTCTAAAAGGAGCAGAAAGTATATAAACACTAAAATGGAGACATTTTATGTGTTTAAAGAACATCAAGGGAGCTGGATGGGAGATGTGGAGAGAAGACTTAGAAATAATATCAAAGAAGTAGGGATAGGGTATGGATCATATCGGGACAAGTAGGCCATTGTAAGGACTTTGGATGAGATTTTGAATGAGATACTAAGCCATTAGAGGGTTCTAAGCAAAGAGGTGATTCATCTTATATTTTAAAAGGATCAATTTACCTGTCATATGGAGAATAAACTTCAGAAGAAAGGAGCTGGAAGAAAACAAGAGGCTATAGGTGCAATAATAGTGATCACTTTTCCAAGGTAGTAGCAATTGGGATGGAAGAAATAGATTATTGCTCTATCTCATGTATGAAGAGATAAGACTTCCTGATGAATTAGACACTGGCTGTAAGAGAATGTAAAGTATTAAGGATGACCCCAATGCCACAATTGGAAGGATCAAGTTGCCATTACTGTAGATGGCAAAACTGTGGGGAAGACGGGGAGCTCAGTTTTATATATTTTAACTACGACATATGCTATTAAGTCTGTAGCTGAATAAGCCTGAGTATATGAATTTTACTCTAATAAATGTAAGCATCAGCATTTAGATAGTATTTAGAGTCAAGGGACTGAATCTAAGAAGCAAGTCTATAAGTGGAAAAACATTCAGGGCTTGAGCTGTGGGGCATGCTAACATTTGGAGAGAAGGTCATTGTAGAGGGCTGCATGAAATAGGGGAAATCAGACAATGTGTAAAAGATTTTGAAAGATTTATTGAAATCCTAATATATGGTAGGCACTGTGATAGGTGCTGTGATTCAGTGATGAATAAAATAGTTTCTGCCCTTGAGGATTTCACAGTTTACTGGTGCTTTAATAGTTATTTATACAGATAGTTATATAGAATGTGCTCTGGGCTCAAGGAAGACAGAGCTACTATCTCTGCCTTTGGACATCAAAAATGCTTCAGGAAAGACGGGACATTTGAGCTGGCAGAGAAACATGAGATTCAGTTTTGCATGTAGATCAGGGATTAAAGGGCATCCCAGGTGCAGAGAATGGCAGTACGGCCCTGGCCCTAGGTGGCTCAGTTGGTTGGAGTGTCGTCCCATACACCAAAAGGCTGCTGCTTCAATTCCCAGTTGCACATACCTAGGTTGTGGGTTCCATCCCTGGTTGGGGGCGTACAGGAGGCAACTGATTTGTTTCTCTTCCACACGGATGTTTCTCTCTCTCTTCCTCTCTCTCTAAAGTCAATAAACATATCCTTGGGTGAGGATTTAAAAATGCCAAGTACGAAGACACAGAACTGGAATATATATGCATTAGGAAGAGTTCAAGGAGGCAGCATAGTCCTAGGAATAAACACAGGCTTTAGAGTCACAGTGTACTGGCATGTCACCTAGTAGCTGTGTTATTAGGGACAACTAAGTGACCTTCCATTACCCTTTGGTTCCTAACTTATAGAACATGGTAATGATACCTTCCTTGCATAACTTCCATGATGATGAAGAATGGCATCTCTAGTACTTCCCGCTGTGATCACAGTGCAGTAACCACACCAAACAGGGCAGTGTTGCTGATGTTGTTACTGCATCTACCATGTTCCTGAAGCATTACATTGAGAACCGAGGCTAAAGGATTTGGATATTTACCTTTACACTGGGAGAATTAAAAAAATTTAAACTGGGACTTTTATGGTTGGACTTTTTATTATGTAAAAAATACCTAACACAATTGCAAGGGAAGAATTAGAAGGGGAAGGGAAGGAGGAATGAGGAGGGTCATGGAGGGAGTGGGAATAAAGGCATAGTTGAGGGAAGAAGGGAATAGTGAAATGGGGCAGAAGGAAGAAAAGAAAGCACAAAAAAAGGGAAAAAATTGTGTATGATGTCCAAACCATTATTTTTTATCCATTAAGCTGCAAAGTACTTTAAGATACGTTATTAGTTAATCCTCACAGCCCCTCCCATGAATTAAGTATAATCACCATTGTTTTACACCTACGGAAACAGATTCCGGGAAAGACTAAATAATTTGCCAGAGTTTTTCAAAGTATTAAGTAGAGGATGGAGTGCAGGGACCACAAGGAAAGCCAGGATTCATAACAAGGCTTATCTGACTCAAAACTCCAGGCAGGAAGACATGATGGCTATTGGCTGTCAGTGAGGTCCAAACTAGAGCTGGCAGATTGGGTTTGTAAAAAAAGAGTGGTTTTGGTAGAGAGAGACCAAAATCACTTTAGCTGAGGCATTGCTAGAGAAAAAACTTTGTAGATTTAATAGGTTAAATACATGATGGTTTCATTTATTGAAGAAAACTGGAAGAGACCACGAGGGAAGAAGCAACTAGAGATTAAGCTATCTTTGATGACTGAAGATGACTTATTTACATTAATTGATTAGCTCCATAAACGTGGTCTTAGACCCCTGGGATTTTGCTCAAGACCATAAAATACAGAATGTTTTTCAAATTTACTTACAGCCCAAAGGTCTCAGAGTCCCTGGAGTTTATTTAAAATTTTGAAATCTCTCAGCATTAGTTTTTAACAGCAAGTTGCCTTCCCCACTCCCTCACCCCCCCAACACATCCAAAGATAGACACTGTACCCAAAGTTAGTTCTCTCCTGAAAAGGAGGGCACCAGAATTTAAATTCTGGGGATTAGTAGAATGCAAGAAAAGATAAGGCTTTAGCAATAAAGTGATTAAAATAATTACAATAAAAAGGTAATTTAAAGTTTCTGATGCTTGAAGCTGGAAATTTTGGTTCAAAGCTGAAATTTTAATGCTTGGACCTCTCTCCTGAGTTCCAGACCTAAATATCCCTCTACTGGGAACTTCTATGTGATGATTTGTCCCCAGGAAGTGTTCGTGTCTCAGAAACATTAAACTCAATACATCAAAAATGAACCTGACTCCTCCATTACCTTTAATTTCTTTATTTTCCACATTTGATCAGCTATCAAGGCCAGGCTCAAGATTTCTTAGCTAATTTGCCTAAATAACCAGCTTTCCCAGTACATCCAGACTAGGATGAATTGCTATTCTCAACCACCACCTTTATAGTGCTTGTCATATTGCTGCCTGTAGAAATGGGGTCCTTGTGATGAGAAAAGCATTTCGAGGACCACAGATAGGAGGATGAGGTATGGCAGTAAGATTTATTGAAGTTCAGATTTAGAGCAAACACAAAAGACTATCCTGTGTTCCGCTCCGTCCCCCTGTGGAAGAATTCCAGCTTTGTCTTCATCAAACCCAGAAAAAAGACCAAGGTCCAGACATTCTGTGCCATGGATTCGGTCCATGTCAGAGCTTAGTTCAGTTCAGCCTCTGTTCCTGACCAGCTAGCTTAGTCTCTGTCTCCAGCCGTGATCTGGCCAGCAGTGTATTGCCATATCCAGGCTTGTGCTTGGAGCCTATGCTTAGAGACTGTGCTTGGAGCCTGTGCAGCTGCTGTGCCCCATGCAGCTTTGAGGCCTGCATGGCTGTTTCAGATAGAGAACGGGCAAGCACATGAATACATGAAAGCTTGTTACTGGGCGAGAAAGAAATAAAAAGAGAGCAGCCTTTGTTAGGCTGATTATATAATCTCAGGCTTGGGAAGGACCAGGTGCTCTTTCAAACTAATCAGTCAATTTCCCAATCCTTTGTAAGCTTGTACTGGGCCCTACTCCAACCAATGCATTTCCTAGATGTTCCGGGCTTCTGTGTCCCTTATCCAATCAGATTCTTTTCCCAGGCTAGACAGACAGGCTTTTATGGTCACCATCATGGCTTCCACTGCACATGTCTCCTAGTAGAACCTTCCCCTGTGCCATTTTGGTTTCTAGTGCGCATGTGCTTACTTCATCCTTTATTGTTTTATCTTTTCTGTGGTAATCCCAGCTAATAACTAGCAATGATCCTTCTGTCAGCATTGGAGATTAGGTCCCAAGAGCAGAGGTTGCAGCACTCCCCTGAGGAGCCTATGAATGCTGCCACTTCTTAGTGAAGCAGGCTTAGGTCCAATTCAGCTCCCTAGTTTAGTATGCTTTATGTCTTATTCTTTTTGCTCTCTTCCTTTATTAATATGTAGCTACCTACTCTAACAATATGAAGTGTCCATGAATGAGGTATGGAATCTGTGGGATGTGTTTTATGAGTGTGTCTGTGGAGGACCATACACATAATTTTTGTACTTTACTGATAGAAGATGTCACTGAAGATTACTGGGTCTCCTGCACATTAACTCTGTTCTTTTCATAAGCTTCTGTATGGGAAGGAGTTAAGGTGATCTTTAAGGTTAATTAGGAAAAAATGAAAGAAGGCTTTTGTATTCTTTCATAATTCTCCTAGATTACACAGAGCTCCTGGGAAGTTAAGTGATATATATTCACAGTAATATATTAAAATATTATACTTATTTTTTTATGTTTAACTGATTATTATTATCATCATTACTAATAGTAATATTTGCCTTAGACTTACCAGAGTGGCCAGAATTACATTTGTAAGATATGGCCTCTCTGTGCTCCAAGGGAAATACATGGCTTTTTGGAATTTTAGGGAAAGAAAAGTTTTCCATAAAATGAGAGGAAAATCAGGTGAATACCTAATCTACATGTTCATTTGTTTAGAAGGTGTAAAGTATTGGTTCTTGGAGCAAATGGTTTGGGTGCTGGGAGAAAGTGTGGGAGGGAGGAAGGAGAACTGCTCTTGTGTGTTGAGGTTTGGAGAATAAAGCTGCCTGTCGCAAACCATGGAAGTTCCTGAGACTGGGATGCCTGAGATAGGAGAGGTGAAATCTTCTGAAATTTTGAGAATTGGTTCTTGAATCACTGAAGCATGCCTAGAGATAAAGTCTTGAAAGTGGTAACTTGTGGGTCCTTGAGAAGTCTATGTATTGAGAACCATAACTCAGGGGCCCTTGAAGAGATTCCATGGCTTGAGGAACTTTGAAAAGTCCCCATAGGATGATTTGGAACTGACTAAAGGAATGCAAAGTGGCAATCATCTGGTCATCCCTCAGGCCTGAGCAAGGGCCAATGTCCAATTACCAGCATTAAGGAGCATGTGTTGGGTGGGGAGGGGTGGGGGCAAGACTTCATTTTCCTGAACTTTAGAGTAAACATCAGTGTTCTTGTCTGATCAATAATGAGGATCAAGACTTGAAAATGAGTTGATATTGGCTTTGTCAACTATGATGCCTGGTAGCTAGAATCTAGTTTTGATTTGACTGAAGATAGAAATGTGAGATATCTGGCATTCTGAATGGTGTGGAGCAATTCATACTTATTGCACAAAAACTCAATAGTTCAACTGAAATCTGATATCCAAAAAATAAATGACTCATTTACATTGTCGATGGGGTATTTAAAAACGTGAGCTCTTGAGATTGTGGTAGTACTAATGTTTTATAGTCTGAAGAATAGTGAATTCAAGCTTTCGATGCTGGAAAACAATTCACAATGGATATTCTCTGGGCACCCTACTGAACACTTTAGAATTTTCGTTCATTGTGTACCTCCATGAATCAGTATTCTCAATGCAGATAAATTGGTTTTCATATTTTATGCTCACAGCCAGGAATTCCAAGTGCTATTTCTTAAGGTATCTCTCTCCAGAGGGAATTAATAGGATAGAAAATTAATGATTTGCTTTTCCTCATCTTAGAAATGAGGTTATCTTTTTAGTTCAATTGTACAAATATATATTGAATGCCTAGCATGTGTTTTTGATAGATAGACAGTGGGATCTAATGTAAAGAACATGGGATTGGAATTTATAGTGTCTGGTTTTAGAATCTGAGCCCAAATATTTACCAGATGAGTGTTTATCAAAAAAGTAATTTAACTTCATTTCCTACATTTGCGTTATAACAGTAATGTCTGTCTCCCAATGATCTGACAACCATATACTATTTGGGAGAGCTGTGTAAGTATCTAGGGCTCTGCTCTCAAGGGCAAAGCTTTCTGCCCCATTTTCAAAGTGTAATCTTGCCTCTCATTTGATCAATCTATAAAATGAGGCAAAGTTATCACCCCTAGAAGTCCCTCTAAATTCTGTGATTTCTGTAAAACAGAAGAAACTTTCAAAATTCATGAAAGGGGCATTGTAATAAGGTCCTTAAAAAATGTGTTTAAACTTAATCCATTGCTTATAGTATCTATAAGATACTATAGTACCTAGAGAAAATAAATAATGGCTACAAATGGAGATATTAACAAGTAAATAACTCATTTAAAATCATTTAAAAATCACAAAGACATAATTGAGTTGGTTATGTTGTGCTTTCAATAGGGTTAGGGGACCTTAGCTTGTTTTCTCAAAATAGTGAGCATTTGATAAATGTCACTGCATTAAATACATTTTCAACTTGTTTTTCAGAACCAGTGGTTCTCAAACATTACCTTCAGCATGATCAGCATCACTGGAAGGGCTTGTTAAAAAGCAGATTTCTGGGCCCCACTCCCAGTATTTCTGATTCAGTAGATATGAGTGAGATCCGTTAATCTGCATTTCTAACAAGCTGCCAGGTGATACTGACGCTGTTGCTCCCAGGACCAGGATTTGAGAACCGGTTCTCAAACATCAATCAGTTTACTCACTTGTCTAAAAGGCCATGCGTAGGAATCACCTGGGGAGCTTTTAAAATAGACTCCAGGATCTACCCTCAGAGATTCTATTTCTGTGGGTCTTGGCTAGGACCAAGGTATCTATGTATTTTGAAAATTCCCAAGACATGTTAATAATTTGGGAACTACTCTGTATAGAGCTAAAGGTTTGTTGGGTTGGCATAATACCAATTAAGCTTTTCTTAGGTTTAAAAATTCAGAATTTAGCTAGCAATAAAAAATAATAAAACATCTTTCTGATGTAAAAGGAGAGAACAATGAGTACAGCTTATTCCTATCCAAAGGAATTTTGGTTTATTTCATTTCAATTAAATTTAAGACAACTTTACATTTATATTTAACATAAATTCCTTTCCAAAAGATGACATTTCATTGCTCTGAGTTTCATGTCCGTAAAAGCATGCTGAAGCTAGTAAGCTAAGATTTCACATATATACTATGATGTATATGGTACTTGATAATAATTCATATAGTTCTGTTCTTTGTTCCTTTTAAAACTGCTTAAACAAAATTATAACAGAAGGTATTCTGTTTATTCTAAATTTATCAAAGCTATCTGCCAAACAGTCATCCAAGGCATGAGAAATGATGCTAAACTCTCACATAAGAACATTTTGATGATGGATTGTACTTGGTTACCTGCTAAAGAGTGCCACACAAAATCATTTGTCAAGGCCCTTTAAGCCTTTGCTGTTAATACTTCTCCATATCAAATGTCCCATCTACATGTAAGAGGATTTGGTTGCATAACCAATAGTTTTGCAAACTCCACGTGTCGACCTCGAGCACTGAACTTTATCTTTGATCATATATCTTTGGGCAATAAAAATTCTAAACCAGAATTAAGCTGTAACCTCAGCAGATCATGAAAGAAAAATCTAAGCCAACTCCTCTAAACTATTTCAGTTATGTAATACAGAAATGAGTAAATGTTTATTTCAGTTGATACAGCAGGCAGGTATGGCTTGAAGGTAGGCTAGCATGAGCTCACTTGAGTAAAAGGTGGTGGTTTTATATAATTATTGACACTTTTTTGACCACCATGAAAATTTATATTGCATGTTTGAGATTGAATGTTTTTCACAGCTGGAGACTAATCCTGGGAATTGTATTTCTCAGGTAAAGTATATATACTTTCCAGTTTTATTTTTTTATTTCACCCTTTCTGGCTGGTGAAACTTGAAACAATATTTACAATTTTTTAAGATTTTTCTTTTACAATCAATCTTAGGAAAAACTTCCCAGCACTACTCAAGATTCTATTTCTTATAAGGCCGACAATTCAAATTTGCCAAAAAATTTACACATATGAAATTAAATCATGTGGAAACACAGAAATCTGGTTTCATGCCTAAAAAAATAGTTTTTCAATAAGTGTTTGCTTATTTCTCTGTGAAAATAACTGTACTAAATTTAGAATTAAATACCCCTTCCAAAGGGTCGCACACATAAACACATATATCATGTATTTTTGGGCCAGAGGCACAGTAAGTGCTGGGGCAATCCAAAGATATAAAGGTAAAATCCTTGCCTTCAAAAGACTGTCTAGAAGGTAAGCCGGGTATGGAAAAGGGCGATTGGAATGAGAGCAGTTATATGACACAGTACCGCGTGGCAAATTGACGGGGAGCCAGAGCAGGCTTCATGAGGACACATGATTATCAAGTTAAAAGCTGTAGGGATGTTGTTTGGTGCAGCCAATAAGTGAAGGAATTATGTCTCCAGAGAGGCTCATGAGACAATACAGAGCATTTGGGTAACAGCAAGTGGGTCTTTATGGAAAGGTGTTGGCAGGGGTTAGGTTGGACGGTGGGCAGAGAGAGGCCAAATTGAGAAGGGCCCCACCTGTCTTGTATATTACACATAGGAGCATTTTTATTTCATCTTCTATTTCTTCACGCAGTAGAAAGTGGTGAACCAAGCTTCTGCCGGCCATTCCAAGCATCAAAGTTTGCTTTGCAGATAATAACACAAAGTGCTGCCAAGTCACGTGTGAGAAATCAACCACTAGGTGGCAGAACGGCACCACATTCTGTGACCAGCCAACAAGCTGATCTCTTGATACCTTTAGTTGACCGGAGGCAGGTGGGCTTCGGGCTGATGCTAGGAGTCTAGGTTTGTACAGAAACTTTATTGGAGATTGAATGGCAAATTTTGAGGAGCTCCTGTCACTGGAGACAACCTCCAGCCACCACCTCTGCTCTATTTCATTCCCCCCAGTGGACATCAGTTATTGTATGAACACAGCATAGAAATACAGACCTTAAATTACTTCTTTGATTAAAAAGACAATCAAGGTTCATACATTAACAGACACATCGTATTTCACATATATTTAGCTTATAACTAAACTTAGCAGTGTGTGCAAAAATAAAACAGTGTGTCAATATGATTTCTTTTCCTTAAAATTTTCCTGCTGCCTACAGAATAAGTTCATCACCACATGCCCTTCAACGCAGCGAAAACCTGGGATCTGATGGTATTTTGTTAGCAAATTCTTGTAAGGGATATATTTTTCTAAGTTACCAGTTAGAGTGTATTGCATGCTTTTGGTTATGCTATCAGTAAATGTATTTAAATGTTTTGAAAGTTCAAGAATTCTATAGTGATTTGATTTCCCAATTTATAATAGCAAAATGTTGAGAATAACTTGATAATATTTAATATTTTAATATTTGTCTTCAACATAATATAATAAATATCTAAATTTAGGCAGACTTTATGTTCAGGGAACTAACAATTAGTCATGGATGATCTTATTTGGACTTTTAGTTAATGGTACATTGATTAACTTGCCTAACTCATTAAATCCATTAATGAATTGTTAATCTGGTTAATTCTTTTGTGAATATGTTCCTTTGGTGATATAGTCATGATCTTAGGCTGGTTTTATATTAACTGATCAATGGGGAGGTAATTAATACCCCAAAGAGGTAATTATTATCTTGCTCCTCTAGGTAATATTCAAAATGATTTTATATCCAAATTATAGGAGTTTTTAATGGACATTTCTAGCACAGAAAAAGGGTTAAAGGGATGAGATCTTTTGTATGTGTGTACGAGCATACGAGTATGAGACACTCCAATATTCTTCTTTAAGTGTGAAATAAAAATGTTACTATTTTGTCCTGGCTGGAGTGGCTCAGTGGATTGAGCACTGGCCTGCAAACCAAAGGGTTGCTAGGTTGATTCCCAGTCAGGGTACGTTCCTGGAGTGTGGGTCAGGTCCCCAATAGGGGGCATGTGAGAGGCAACCACATATTGATATTTCTCTTATTCTCTTTCTCCCTCCCTTCCTCTCTGTCTAAAAATAAATAAATAAAATATTTAAAAAATAATTAAAACATATTTTACTATTTTAAATTGAGCTTTATTTAAAGTACAAATTCTGTAATAACTATACTCTAATTAAACTTTTAAGTACTAGAAAACTTTTAGTCTCTTTTCAAAGTCAGTTTATATGCAGCAGCTCTTAGGGATACACGTGTGAACACACACAACCCCCCACCCATTTTCAGTACAATAATCCCAATACCTTTATGACTGACCAGGAGCAATGCAGACTTTCAAATCATACATCACTAAAAAGGGTCAGACTGCATCATTGAAACCTTAAACTGTTTATGTTATAATGTTATTTATTCTATTCTTTTGTCTCGTGTAGCGAGTCCTTTTTTTTCAGAGTATCATTATATCTTGTGGGAAATACGTATTTATATAAAGGTTGTTTCTCTCCCTTCAAAAAAGAACTACACAAAGTGATATTGTAGAGCTATAGGTTAGCATGACAATCTTATCTTTCTTTCTTTGTCTTTTCTTTTGCCCTTCCCTTTCTTTCAAAAAATATTTATTTATTTATTTACTTTGAAAGATTTTATTTATTTATTTTTAGACAGAGGGGAAGGGAGAGAGAAAGAGAGGGAGAGAAACATCAATGTGTGGTTGCCTCTCACATGCCCCCTACTGGGAACCTGGCCCACAACCCTGGCATGTGCCCTGACTAGGAATTGAACCAGCAGCCCTTTGGTTCGCAGGCTGGAACTTAATCCACTGAGCCACATCAGCCAGGGCTAGTTTTTTATTTTTTATGTTTCTACAATCAAGACAAAAAAAATGGAAAAACTACAGTGGGAATAATGTGTATCTCAACATTTTTCCCACTTATCAGGAATAGATAGATATACTATGCTGAAAGCTTTATAAGCTGTTAAAAAGCAAACTAGGTACATGAGTATAAAAGCTTATTTTAATTAATACTATGTGGAAAACAAAAACCTGTTAAACCATGAAACAATACAACTCTCTGAATTCATAGTCTTTACATACTGTAATTTTAGTTGTCTGAATAAAACTAAAGTCTTTGTGATTTGAATAATAATGTCATTCTAGTTAACTGTGAAATCTTTTCACCTCAGTTATCATATATAAAGTAACTTCAATCAACCTTTGGTTATCTTCGGGAAGATAGAAACACATTTGTATATATATGCAACTGGCTTTAAAATAAAGCGAAGTGCAGTGCAAAGTCCCTTGAATTGGCCCTGTTTCTGATTTCTCCATATTGCCTTAGGGAAAAAGAAAGCGATGTGACACTTGTTTCTGCAGCATAAAGCATAATTTAACTTTGGGTAATATGAAGGTGCTCTGATGATACAATTGTGAATGGAAGCCTTTGAATTTTAGCTTGGTAAGTTAAGTTATTCTCTATTAGGCATAATTTTCTTATAGTAAAATATTAAAAAATTTTTGAGCAATAAGTATGGATTTTATAATATTAGGTCATCTATCAACTTTTAGGTGTGTTAACCATATTGTAGCTTTTTAAAAAACACTGTTTAGGGATATACATTAAAGTATTTACAGGTGAAATGATAAAGTGTTCTTTACCATTCTCCATGAGAACATCCATGCCAGTTTCTTATCTTTCTACATTTAGACAAGGTCAAGGTCATTGTTGGGGAAGATATCCTATTTTTAAATGATTATAGTGAATGTCAGTCTTCTGTTTTCCCACTTCAAACCAGCCACATGTGCCATATTTTCCCATCACCATTCATTGTCCCTGCAGTGTAAATGATAAATTTAGGCTCTAAAGGTAAAACTAGAATGTGGGACAGAGAGTTAGGAAAGGATTTTGTGAATACTACTGCTATAGAAGGTCTTGCACAACCACCTGTACTCAGCTCTTCTGTGTACACATGCATAATTTTGGGAAGAAATGTTTTTAAAATTTTCATCATATAAAATATCTATCACACATAAATATAGAGGGCATAATGTCAAAAACCAAACCTTCCAGCTTTAAGAGATAATCAATGTAGGCTTTGCCTATAAGACCCAGATCATTTTAAAGCAAATATGAGACACTTTACCATTTTACCTGTAAATACTTTAGTGTGTATCCCTAAACAGTGTTTTTTTAAAAGCTACGATATGGTTAACACACCTAAAAGTTGATAGATGACCTAATATTATAAAATCTATAGTTATTGCTCAAAATTTTTATAATATTTTAAGAAAATTATGCCTAATTGTACCATTTGTATACTTTTAACAGTCAATAATTATAGTTTAGATCCATTATTCTCTTTGGGGTTATAAAGTAGAGATTGTAATTCTATGAATCTTGTTTTATTAGCATGAACACCTCTATAAAAATTGCTTCATATCTCATCAATATGTGATTACCCCAAGGAATGAATAAATGCTTATAGTTTCCCTTTATTGACTAGTTTTAAAAATAGCACCTGCCAATGGTGGCCAGTCTTCCAATAGTGGTTATGAGTTCATGCATTTATGTGTTTCAATCCATTGTAGCTCTTGTCTGCATAATCCACAGTTATTCCTGTTGTGTAATGGGAACTCTTTATTTTGGCTCTTGGCTCTTGCCTTCTGACTGCCCACTGGTAACTTCTTGCTTTGTGTTATGACAAAGGGCAACTGGGCCCATTTCCTGCCCTAGACCTTGAATCAGTCTTGTCCCAGGAAGACCAATTACTTTTAGTGAGAAATAGTGTTTAGAGCTCATTAAAGATGAAAATCTGGATACCAAGATCTATCATTACTACTAGTTGGTCTTTGTTTCTAGGTTTTTTCAGAGAACACAGCTTGGAAATGGCAGTTTATTTTGTAAAGTCTAAATCTATAAATTTATGCTACCATTTCCATTTGAATTTAGGCCTGCAGGGTTTTATTTCATCTCATCAATCTTACGTTTCTATCTCCACTGCATAAAATTCTGGATTTCAAAGACACTAACAAAATTTTTTTATTCCACAATACACACTATGCAATAGTATTAAATAAAAACTACTGACACCACCATAAAAAATATAGTTAATGAAAACAGATGAAGAATTTTTAAAAGAGCTCTCTTTTTTTTTTTTGGCTTAGTGCATGTATTTTTGGGATGTATGAAATTACTGTGTTTCAGAGTAACTTGGAATATGTTTGCTTTTTGTTATTATGCCATCAACTTAATGCACAGTTAGGTTTATTCATATCATTGCAAATCCAAGCTTTTTGAGATCACTCAAATTTATTTTTGTTTTACAATTATGCAAAATATTGAGAGTTCCACGTAAAGGCTATAAAACAATATATTTAGGGATGTCTAACTTTTGTCACTATCTACAGAACCCTATTTCTTCCCTTATTTTAATTAAAAAATGTGATTTAAACTTCAGTTATAGTTAAATGTATATATATTTTTTGTCCTATTTTCTTTGGTACCCCATTTCTCCATCTTTATTTCTTCAAATAAAAATAACTAACAGGAATGGATAGTTATTAGGCTTATCATGGTGGTCACATATTAAGATCCATAAGTGTTAAATCACTATGTTTTATACCTGAAGTTAACATTGTGTGCCAACCAAAGAACAGATATTGGAGATTACTCAATCATAAAGCAGATATTTCCTTCATTATATTTTGCAGCTGTGTAGAATGTTACTCTGGGAACGAACTATTGTTCATTCAACCAGTTCCCTTTTGTTGGGCACTTGCTGTGTCAAAATTCATGTACACCTGCCATTTTAACACTTTTGTCAGTGTCCCTTTGGGGCTGGTCAATAGAAGTAGAACTGCTGGGTCAAAGGGTAAATGCGCACGTAATTTTGCCAGATGTTGCCTCACCGAATTCCTTGTACATGTTCTACTCTGCATTCCTACTAGCAGTACCTGAAATGAACTATTTTAACCAACCTGGTCAGTGAAGTGTAGTGTCAAAAGTTCTGGTGTTTTTTAATTTGTAGGTGACAAAAGGAAGTTTAATTTAGGTTTAATTTGAATTCAGTTCGAATGAACAGGTTGAGCATTTTCTTATATGGTTAAGGGACATTGCTATTTCTTTATCTGTGAACTATTCATTCTTACACATTGCCAGCTTTACTTTCTTTTTTTTTGAAAATCATCCATTCTGGTGATATTAGTACTTTGTTTATATTATAAGTTAGAAATCATTATTATTATGTCATGGTGCTTTATATCATATATCACTATCATGGTTGTTTGCCATGAAATGTTTATTTTTATATGATATATTTATCAAATTAACCAATTTTTCTTTGTATATAGATTTGACTCATAATTAGATAT
Organism: Tonatia bakeri; assembly: GCA_004024845.1. Classification (NCBI taxonomy): domain Eukaryota; kingdom Metazoa; phylum Chordata; class Mammalia; order Chiroptera; family Phyllostomidae; genus Tonatia; species Tonatia bakeri. The sequence goes on along the minus strand of PVIA01008417.1, from coordinate 43,109 downwards.
GTTTCCCCAACAGTAAAGTTACAGAGAAATATATCCATGTTTTTTCTAATGTTTATATGGTTTTACTTTTTACTAGTTAAATTTCTGATCTTTTTGGAATTTATCCTAGTGAATGGTATAAGCAATGGATCTTTTTCGTTTTCTCATGACTATAATAATATTAATTTCACTTTCATTGTCTACTAAATTTACAGACAAAATTGGATAAATCTCTGAGCTTTTCAGTTTTAGTGAGGTATAATTGACAAAATTGTAAGATATTTAAAATGTTCAGGGGTGTCCAAACTTTTGGCATCTCTGGGCCACACTGGAAGAAGAAGAGTTGTCTTGGGTCACACATTAAATATACTGCAATAAGTAATCACACAAAAAAATCTCATGTTTTAAGTAAATTTATGATTTTGTGTTGGACTGCATTCACAGCCATCTTGGGCCACATGCAGCCTGTAGGCTGCGCGTTGGACAACTCTGGATTCATGATGATTTGATAAACATATACATTGTATGTGAAAGGCTTTCTCCCCTCAAGTTCATTAATCTATCCATCAGCTCATGTATTTACCTTGTGTGTATATGTGATATTTATGTGCTAATATCATGTAGTTTTAAATATGTTAAATTTGTTTATTAATGCCTGTTGGAGCTATGCATGATTGTTTTATTGGGGGAAGGAGGTGTCAGGTTTTCCTGAATATTCTTGCCTGTCTGATTTCTAGATGAACTTTATAATAGACCTACTTAGCTTCTATGTTTATTTTTATTGAGATTGTAAATTAACTGAAGGAGAACAGGTATCTTAATGATGTTTTGTTTCTATCCAAGATCATATATATTTTAAATATATTTTGTCAATTTAGTTTCACTTCAGGAAGATATATATATATGTATATATTATATATAATTATAATATAGTAATTATATATATAATATAGATAGTTATATATATAATTCATATATATATGAATTCTTAGTACTTTTAACCCCTGTTAAGTATATTTTACTTCAAATCCTAGCTACTCTTAATATAAATGAAATCCTTTAATCTAAGTATCTAAGTTCAAGGTGCTAAATTCTGGTGGCTTCCTTTAGCTTTTCTACATTTGTATCATTGAAAAAATAAATTTGTTTTACCTCTTCCCTTCTATAGACTTTCACATATATTGGAAAATCTTTTATAGTGTGGAGAGTCCAAAGACCTGGATTTCAGAACTGAGCCATTGATTAAAAGTGGAATGAGAATTTCATGAAGGGAGCCACTTAACCTTCTTTGCCTGCGTTCTTCTATCTATGAAAAGAGATTTTGTGGAGGGGTTGCATGTGCATTTAGAAATAAGTTCAGTGGAAGCCCTGGCTGGCGTAGCTCAGTGGATTGAGCGTGGGCTGCGAACCAGGCATCGCAGGTTTGATTCCCAGTCAGGGCACATGCCTAGGTTGCAGGCCATGTCCCCCAGCAACCGCACATTGATGTTTCTCTCTCTCTCTCTCCCTCTCCCTTCCCTCTCTAAAAATAAATAAATAAAATCTTTTAAAAAAAAAGAAATAAGTTCAGTGGTATATAAAATTCAGCTTAATCCAATTAGCTCCCCCCACCACCCCAAACAAAAAGTTCACATTAAGAAGATACAGGGTTGACTAGATAGCTCGAGGAAGCCATTAGGGCTCAGGTTTTGCTTCACCAGCCTTAGAGTTGTTGTCAGGCTTATAGTCTATGGTTTCAAGATAGCTTCACTTACTTCAGCTTTATGTCTATATTTAAGAAAAAAGAAGAGGAAGGGAATAGCATATAAGTCATACCCAAACTGTATCAACCTCTTACTAAGATTTCCCCAGAAGCCATTTCTGCTTATATCTCATTGACAACAACTGTTCTATAGGGCCACCCCTCATTGTAAGGGAGGTGAGAGAATGAAGTGCTATTATTGTACTTGTTTACTTGTTGGATTTCAGCTGAGAGTGATGCCATATCAAGCAAAATTATGGTTTTGTTAATTGAGAAGGGGAAAGATGGATCTAAACATTTACCATAGTGCTATAGAATATCTAAAGTCCTTCTATAGATATCAAATAAAAAGGAAGTATTTGCCTCTTTTCCTTCTCGCAATATTTTTTTTCTCATTATAAAAGGTCTTTTCTATAAAGTACCCATTTTTAATGCATTGAACTTCTAAACTGTTAAAAGAACTTTCAGGTGATAAGTGTTTTTAAATGTCAGAAGTGTGAAGAGAGAAGAGTGGGGATGGGTGGAATGCTGTGCACACAATGAAGGGAAAATGGAGAAAGCAAGAAACGTTCAAATATCAAACACAACAGGCTACATTTCTGTGTTTTAGTTACAAGTATAGCTGACTTTGCTATTTTTAAAAATGGACCAAATTATGTAGGTAATTGTTTAAAGGCATATGAAAAACTACTTTTGAATCACTGCAATAAACTACAAGTTACCATCTATGTTTTGATAATTTTAATGAGGAATAATTTATATACAGTAAACTGTTCCATTTTAGGTGTGCGATTTGAAGAGTTTTGACAAATGTATACACCTACTTAACAATTCTATCACCCGCCAAACTTTTCTCATTTTCCTTTGTAGTCTCTTTCAACCTAGAAAACTACCAAACTACTTTGTCACTGTAGATTAGTTTGCATTTTCTAGAATTTCATACAAAAGGAATAATACAGTATATACTCTTGTGTTAGCTTCTTTAACTAATGATTTTGAGATGTATCCATGTTATTGTTATATCAGCAGTTTAATCATTTTGCATTGCTTAGTAGTATTCCACTTGAAATACCACAGCTGGTTTTCTCCATCCCACAACTGGTTTATTCACATATTGATGGACATTTGTTTTATCTCTATATCTCAGCTATTATGATAAAGTCGATATAAACATTTACAAACAGAGCTTTGTGTGGACATATGTTTTCGTTGTTGGGAATATACCATCTATGAACATGATTGATAGGTCATATGATAATCATATATTTTCAATTTATGATAAGGCCAAATTATTTTCTAAAGTGGTAGAACAAGTTTACATTCCCATCAACAATTGATAAGAGTTCTAGTTTTTCTACATTCTTACAAGTGCATAGTATTATCAATCTTTTAAACTGAACAAACTACTGTGTAATAGAATGTATTGGGTAATAAAAGCTCCAAACTCACAGCTCTTGTCTGCATATCTATCATTCAAGAGTGGATTCCTCTGGTCTCTACCTGATTTCCCACCATGCTTCATGCATTCTTCCCCACACACAAATAATTCAGCTTTCAGCCAGGGATTTGTGCAGAATTTATATTTAGATTGGGGTCTCATTCCTTCAGTTCAGCTGCTGTCAGGATCTCTTCTTTAAATGTGTAGCTGTTCTGCCAGCTCTGAACTCTGTTTTCTGGCACATTGAGTTGATAAGAGTCAGGTCCACACCTCCTTTTCCTGCCCTTGAAGCTGTGGTGGCTGACTATCCCTCTATTTTGTTCTCATCTTGTGCAATGGCTTGAATCTTTAGAAAGACCTACCTCATTTTATTGTGCTTCACAGAGGTTGTGGATTTTACAAAAGGAAGTAAGACCCTGCACCCTCAAAAAGGTTATGACTCTCTTTATTGCCAGGCTTGCTTTGTTACTGGGGTCTGGAACAGAGCCCGCAACATCTTTGAGGTGTGCCTGTGCATTCCCCCACTGTCCTCCGAACCAATGCTCATTTTTCTCCTTTCCAGTTGCAGTTTGTAAGATTTCTCTAGCTTCTGTCAATTAAATTTTTTTTCTAATGACTTCAAATAGGCAGTGGGCACACATTCCCAGAAAAATTTTCATAATTAGGTATGAAGCTAGTGTCAGAAGTCTGTTAACTGATAATAAATGTGACTCAAATAAAGTATCCACTAAAAAAATCTAGCCCAAGTTCTGAGAGTCATGCAGTCTAGAATAGACCCACAAAGAGAAGGGTTTCCTTACTTTTTTGAGTCAAGGGTAGTCCAAAGAAAGTGTTAAACTTTAGGGAAAATTTAACTGTGATACTTCTTTCTTTTCCTTTCCTTTTTGTTTTACTTCCCCAGGTACCCAGTGGCCCCTCTTCTGTCACTCAATGTCTCCATATTGAAGTCTGACTGCCTCCTTGAATTTTCCTTACTTCCAACTTATTTAACATCAACCAGCTTTGGTGAGAACCCAATTCTCCAATGCAGTTCATCTCTGCTAAATGTTTAGGAGGTAGATTTCTTCACATTGCAGAGGCATTTTTCTTTTTAGAAGTAGATGTTTAATATTTCAAATTTCTAATTGAGAACATTTAGATAATATAACAGAATATATTAAGTTCTCTTTACTTGGGAAAATGTATTGGGGCAGAGGGCAAACTTGTAGGCAGTCCCTGAAAGAGGATCTTTACTAATGGTCAGCACTCTTGGGATGCTCCTGAATTTACCTGTTCTTACCTTTTTCATTTTCAAATCCAGAGATTTGTTAAATCAAACATGTGTTTGATTTGTTTGTCTGACTGATTTCAAGGAGCAGCCAGGGCAGTGACTGAGGATTTATGGGTGGTGGATAGCATGTAGAAGCTGTAGGGTGAAAAAAAAATTTTTTTTTGTCAATAGGTGAACTTGTCTCTGGAACTTCCCTATGTTCTATTCTGCTGCTTTTCTCTACTTCACATACCTCTCTCTCCAGGCTCCTGGTGCTTAATTTCTCCTCACTGAAAACAAAAGTGTCACCAACCATACTTCTATTTGATCATATCTGGAGAAAGAACTTAGTTTGGTCCTTCAAAATCCTACTCTCTCTAGTGCATTGTGCAGTTCAGCCAATGTAAAACAGAACTGTATGCTCAACCACATTCTTCATTTGTCCCTAGTTCCTAGCTTTGGCCTTAATCACTTTAACTTTTGAGACGGATTCTCGATTATTTTATTTTTTTATTGTAGCCCCGTTTCTGGTCCATTTAGCATTGTTCAAAGTTTGATTTTCTTTTCTGAGTTCTCATGGAACTTTTTCTTCTCTGCTTCTGGGAAATCAGTTAGCATTCCCGTGTTGCCCTCAGTGTGCCTGCCTCCTCTCTGCCCTTGTCTCTGACCTTATGTGGCTGGAACGCCATCTGCTCTGAGCCCTATGTACTTTGCCATACAAGGATCAAATGCAATGTCGCACTCACGTCTCCCTCATTCGCCGCATCTAAATCCCGTTGTCTCATATCCTGAACAAGATGACAATGAATCCCTTCTTTCCACATCTGATGCAACACAATAACATCACAGATTTCTGAAATACTGAATGAACTACAAAGCAGTTTTACGTATAATAACAGAACGTGTTGGGCACTCTTTTATACGCTTAATATGTGTTGTTCATTTAATCACATGAGTAATGAGGTGGGTGCTGGAATTATTCTCTTCTTGTTCAATAGAAATCTAAGCAAGAGCAGCTAAGTGAGTTAGTATTGCAATACAGTCTACAAAGCTACAAGTTAACAGAATGAGATTCAAGTTTAGGAAGTTGAGGTTTGGAACTTGACCCTTCACTATTACTGTATATGGTGTATGTAAAACTGATTTCTTCAGACCAGTGATTTGCAACCTTTTTCATCTTCTGGCACACATAAACTAATTACTAAAATCTGTAGCACACCAAAAACTATATTTTTTGCCAATCTGACAAAAAATTGGTCTAGTTTTGATTTGCTCACACCAGATGGCTATTGTCATATTGGCTATTGTCACTTTTTAATTTGACAATCGAAGGGAAAAGATGTCAGTGTCCCTGACTAAATAGTTAGGTATTGCATGTTTTAAAAATTCTTATGGCACACTGCTTGAAAATTACTGCTCTAGACTCCTGCCCAAGTGAGATGCTAGTATTAGCACCATTTGTAGTCCAGGAAGCAGCCACAACTGTGAGGCTAATTTATTATTCCCTGTCACATGACTAAAGCAGTTCAAACAACACTAGATTGCAATACACTAATACTTGGGAAAAGTCTATTACTGCCAAGTATTCATGTTGCATCTGTCTCTTTAGATATCCTATAGAAGACGAGAGAGACCATAACAAAAGCAAACTGAGGTTATCTCGACTTAAGCCTTGGAAGCAAAAGCATTTGAAAGAAAACTAGGAACATGACAAATGCATTTGTTAAGAACTGAACCAAATTCCCCCAGCAAACAATGCTTTTCCAAATATTATAGCAACTGCGTCAAAGTCTGCCAGTGACAATTACTGAGAGAAATAAAAGAACTGTGTAGCACAATGCTCGATTCTTAATTGTCTGTTTGTACTAAATCCGTTCGACTCTTTGGGAGCCATGACCTTCTGAAGGAAGCGAGTGGAGCATTCAGCCCCAGTGTCACTCTGCTGGAAGAGTGATGCTTAGCCCAGAAACTTTCACTTAGGAAAAACTTCATTAGTTACGGACTTTTTCCCTTCTGTGTAAACATGTGCACTCCTTGAATCAAAGTATATTGTCTCACTCATTATTCAGGTTCTAGTGGGACTTGTTAATTCAGTCCAATTTCTGGCCAAATGAGAGTAAGTCTGGATAAGGAGTCAGAGAGAGAGACAGTGCATTACCTTGAAAAGACACAGGCTTTAAGGTCAGGGAAAATGACCTGAGTCTAGATCTGTCACTTGTACGGTGAATAACAATGAACAAATTATAAAATCTCATTCCCTTCTCTGTGAAGTGGATGTGATGATACTTAGGACGTCATTGTGATGATTACATAAGATAATGTGCAAAAATACACCCAGTTTATTATATCTACTAAAATGTTAGTTCTGTGTCCTCCCAATGTTTCTCTGGGAGATGTGTTATAGACAGTGGGCAGCTAGGTCACTCTGACCCAGGAGCCTGGGTTGACAAGAAAGGAGAAAGAGAAAAGACAAATAAACAAGAGCGATTTGGAAGGACATCACAGGTTCTAAACAAAATAAGTCAGCTATCTTGAGGTTCTGTTTATGATTAGATGTGATCTAGTCCTCTGCCTCTCTCATATCTCTTTTTTTCCTTTGTAAAAAACTCTCTACTTAAAAATATTACACTATGGGGTCAGGGCCACCATAAAATAATTACTACAAGCCCAATTCCTGATCTGCTACATTGCTAATACATTGCTTTTGTAGAGATACATGCCAAATCCCATTCTTGAAGTTACAATTTTATAGTAGATTCATTTAGACACAATGCTGGAGGAAAAGACTTTTTGTGAGTGTGTGTGTGGGGGGGGGTTGGGGACTGAAAACATCTACTTTAAATAAGAATATACTGGGTAAAATTTAGTGATATTTTGTTTCAAGCTTTGGGAATGACTGAAGGCTGTGCTTATTTTAATTGTAATTTTTATTTGCAGTGAAGTTTGTACATCCATTACATTTTAAAATAGACCTGCATGTTGTAGAGAACAAAACAAATGGAAGAGCTGAAAGCTCCTCCAGCACTGTCTTTATTACTTGACTCTAGAGAAAGAAAAGAGGAGAGTTACACATTGTAAATGTATGAAATGACTTTGAAGTTGCATTAGCACTGCACTTTATACTCCACCCTTCCAATTTTTCTTGCATATTTCTTCCTCTTTAATAAATAAGGTTAATCAGTCACATTAAGGTCACAGTTCCTCTGGAGGTATTTATTGCTATTCACTTCAGCTAGTGCACATAAAAAAGCTAGTATCAATCCACAGATGAGGGGAATTGAGGTGATGGGGAGGCTTGGACCAGGACTTCTGTGAAATCGCCCTCACAAGGCAGGGGTCATTTCCACCTGTGTGGGCTTCGTGAGTGACACTAGAACAGTGGACTAATTGCAGCCTCCTTTTCTACTCCGATTGCCTTCCCTGACCTCTTCGATTCCTCCATTCCTTCCCTCCCCTGGGAAGGTGGCATGTTGTGTAGAGGTGAGGTTAGCCAGGGGCTTTCCTGATGGTAACATTTGGGAATTTGGTCTGGTTATATTTGGGATTTTAATCATTTAATCAACATATGTGACATCCTAAATACTATCTTTTTTACTACTGACTTTAATATATTCATGACTTCAGTTGTATATATTTCTGGTGTTATGTCTCATTTAAACTGAAAAAATCCACTAAGATAAGTTCTCTACAGAAACCTGCAAGCAACATGGATTCAAAGACTCATACCACTAGCTCCGACAGAGATCAAGATAAGGGTTTCATCAATTACTGACGGTTCCCATCCCTTACCTGCTGTTTCAGATCAGTGCTGCTGTAAAGGTATATACCACAGTGAATTTTGTGTAAAATTTTAAGATAATATTACATATTGGAGAAGATAACCCCCTAAACAGGGCCAGTGTGAGAGGATCCCTTTCCCCACATCCTTGTGGACCTGTCAAAGCAGAGACTGTGGGCCTTGCCTCGTTCCCCAGAGCGATGGGCCAACTCAAAGACATTCAAGTCTGCACAAGTTTTACTGGTGTGATCAAGTAATAAATCCATGTACTTATTCTTTCTTTTGAATATTATAATAGCCTAAATGTTTTCTTTGGGGGGGTAGATAAAATAAGGCTTTCCGATGCCACTGAAAGCATACATTTAAAAACTTCTGACTGGAATGTGGTAAATTTACACGAAATACCACCAGTTATTCGTTCAGGAACAACATGAGCAAATTCTGTGAGGCAGACCTTGTTTTAGGGGCGGAGGTACAGGATGAATAAAGCAGATGTCGACTCTGTTCCTTATACTATTAGGGGGAGAGAAGTTAAAAAATACACCAACAACACCATTTCAGAAAAGGAAAAAAGCCCCCAGAAATAAAGCTACATAAAGCATGAAGTAATCGCTGCAGGGAAAGGGGTTACTGTTTCCAATTAGGTGGTTAGAAAATGCTTCTCTGAGAAGGTAGAAAGTGAGAAGCCATATAAATGGAAAACACCATAAAGAATTGTATCTCACTATACAAACAGTGCAATGTTGTGATAAAGTGCATAAATTAAGTAATAATTTTGACTTCATTTACATACATAATAAAATGGTTTTGCTCATTTTAAATGAATTACTTAGGCATTTGTCTCTAGTCTAAATTCATAAGTAACTGTTCTGCGTAGCGCATTTTGGCCTTCCCCATGCAGCCCTCAGGTTTCCCCCAGTTGCAAGTATAAATGAGTGGGCAATAGTGCTTGGTTGCCAAATTATATTCGCCCTGCAGAGTGTCTACTTTTTATGGTTCTGTCTGAATTTGGTATAAAAACATAAAAGCAAGGTGGAGGTTTAGAACTTTGTCTTTCTCCAATATTGTCAAGTAGATTTTGTATCTGGGATGATTTTCTGACTAATACTGCTTTTCTTTTTATACCAAGTGATACCTTTGCTTTTCCCATTCTGTACTCTTCATTATTTTTGTTAAGTCAGTGTCCAAAAAAACTCTCTGACTTTTAACATGTTCTCCTTAGTTGACCGAACCATTAAAATGTTCATCTCAAAGTAGATATCTGGTCTCTACCTATGTTAGTTATTGAAAAAACTAGATTGTAACTTCCACAAAAGTTAAAAGTTATTGTGCGTTGGCATTCTGAAGATATTTACAAAGAAAATTTAGCACAATGTTGTGACCGTAAATGACAAAAGACTATGGACTAGAATTTTCTCATTCAAGTTAAATTCCTCTGCGACCTATTAGTATCAGTTTTAATGATGTATTTTCTTGATGTGGACACTTGTTCACCAATCTAGATGGAGGCTATTGATGTGTTTCCCACAGGCCACCAAAGAGCTGTGTGAAAGTGCTTCCCTCTCTGCCAACTGGCGATTGGTCGAGTGGTTCCTGCAAGTCCAGCGTCGTGTGGTCTGTTTCTGGGGCTTAGTGAAAAAGACAAGTTAAAGCGATGCAGTGCGAAGAAAGATAAAATCAGCCTTGTACAGGGCTGAGAGAAAACTAGAAGTTTAAATATCAGAAGTACTTTTTGTAATGTTTGAAGTATTTTAATCAGAGCATAAAACCATGATTTTTCCCCCTTTAAAGGCAGGAGCATTTATGTTTTTCTAAATATATTAGAAGTGATTTAAAATAAAAAAAGAAAGTGCTGTAGGAATGCTGAGGCACCTGGCTGTGGAAACCCCTGCAGCACTTGCAGGGCAGGGGACTTTTTGGTGACGAAACGCACATGCGCGCAGTTTCTATGGCGAAGCAGCGCAGTGTTGCTAGAGCAACGGACTCTGTGGCTGTCCACGTTGGTTCTTATCACACTCTAAGAAAATAAAGTCAACGTTGTATCAAAAATTCAATAAAATAAAGTATTTCAAAGACTCTATAACACGAGTTCTAAGTATTTGTAAGAAGGCAGGAGGCTCCAATCTAAAAGTCTAAGGTGAGAAGTGCTAGGACAAAAGAAATCCATAGCATCTCTAGAAACTTGGTTTTAGGAAAGATAGTTTTAATTAGGAACAATGCTGAGCTCTTAAAAATAATATTCCCCAAAGCAATGTACTATAGCTAGCATTTCATTTTACTTTTCTGTGTTTGCATATAGATTTGTAATTTATACATAGAGAATGACTTTTCTTTAAGGTGACCATTTGCTTTATAAGCAAAATCTAATCTTCAAAACATCCATGCAAATTGGGGATGGGATCCTGAGATTGTTAGGTTAGCTTAGCAAAGGGAAAATTAATTTCAAAGGAATTAAGCCACCCCAGAAAGGAAAGATCATTCTATGCTTCCAAACAAAGCTGTTTTTCAACAGAAAAATTAAAAACTAAAAAAAAGTCTCTTTTCCCTGTCTCTGTGTCTTTCAGGAATTTTTTGTGGCTGTGTGTGTGTGTGTGTGTGTGTGTGTGTGTGTATTTGTGTAGTTTATACTTGTGCAGCTTTTCACATCATCCAAATGTGATTTGGTATCACATCCACTTCTTTTTAAAGGTAGACAAAATCATTTTATATTGTCAAATGATTTTGTCAATGATACTAGGTGAAATCACATGAAAAGTACTGTTTTGAAAATAGATAGGAACGTGATAAATACAACTCTGTGCTTCATTCCTTTGAGAACAATTTGATAGTTTTTGATCTTCTTGTTTTCTTAGGAAACAAATGGACCTAATTTACAAAAGGTCAACTATGACTTTTCATCTACTATTACACCAATCTTTTCAAATCCGTGGTGTATTTCTACTTTGCAGTCCTACTCTCACTTGGAACTCAACATGACTGAACACATATACTTCTCTCCTGTGATCATCCTACTTGCCCTGGCAAAACAGTATTTGTATTTTAGCAACTCCATTTCTATCTACCATTTCACTATCTTCCTTCAAAAGAATTATGTTTGACTTCTAATTCCCCTCTAGTGTCATTAACTAATCTGTTTCCAAACTCTACTCTGATATCCTCTCCTGAGAAGAGTTTCTCTTCCTATTATGTCTCCTCTAGAAACTTGGTTTTAGGAAAGATAGTTTTAATTAGGAACAATGCTGAGCTCTTAGAAATAATATTCCCCGAAGCAATGTATTATAGCTAGCATTTTATTTTACTTTTCTGTGTTTAGATATGGATTCATAATTTATACATAGTTTATACTATTCCACTATATCTCTCCATCCTGACTGATCCATACAAGTTGAGGAAGTTTGACTCAGACACCGACCCACAGTGTCTGCTGCATTATGGATGAGATATGAGATAAATTCACACAGACTACTGAGTCCTGTGGAGCAAAAGGGATGGCCCAGCCACTCTCTCAAGGGGAGAGTGCCTTGGAGTGGCTTAGCCACTCTCTCAAGAGGAGAGTGCCCCAACCCCTGCCTTGACAAGCTTTTATTGGGTTTGTTTTGCACAAGAATACAGGTAAAGCTCATTAATCATTATCAGGCAGTACGAATCAAACATACAAAGAACTCTGAGGGCCTATTTTGAGTCAGTGTCAGATAGCTACAGAGCCATAAAACTTTGAGGAACAAACTCACTTCTTGCTTGGACCCTTATCATTTAATTGAGAGCATTCTAAACAAAGCAGGTTTCACAGGATTTTACGTATTCTTTCTTAGGCCTGATTGCCCTAGGGAACCCACCCTTTCTAGCACAGGGTGGCACCCACCTCCAGCATTGTTTCAGTCTTAAGGCATTGTTTCTGGCTTAAGTCAGGCAGGGAAAGTAAGGCAGCCAAGAGATTAGGAGACTTCTTGCAGACAGACTAAGGACACAGCTACATCAAAGCCAAAGCGTGAGGGTCCATCGCTCCCTTTTGCTATAGCCCCCAAGTCCTTCCCTGGGGCCTCCACGTGATCGTGCCTGTCTTAGGTCATTCCCCTCTTGGGGAATCTTACCCATCATTGGCTAACTGATCAATCATTGGGGGCCAGGAAGGGTGAAGTAAAAGGAGCACAAGCGGTGTCCCTGCCAGGGAGATAAGTTTTGTCTCCTTAGTTGCTTATGGTCCAAAGGTCGTTCACTCAGCCTTAGCCGTGATGGGGTTACAGCTTCTGAAACCAGGCAGGGCGGTTCCCAACGGGAGTTTTTTACACTTAATGTTTCCAAGTCTCACCTTCTTAACCTACTGCAAACTGGCTGCTGTCCCTACTATCTCATGTAATAAATAAATCCAAGAGAAAAATTCATTCGTGTCCAACTGGATCTCTTTATTTAACATTTTTGATTAGTCCCTTTGTTTTCATAACACATTAGGCTCCGATTCAATTCATATTGTGTCCTGCTAACCATTCCTTTTCTCATACTAAGGGTTTGGGCTTCGTACAGAATGATTGGCGTTCCACTGGTAGATTTGAAGCAGTGAAGTGATAAAGTTGCATTGGAATTTTAGAAAGAGCATGCTGGTGAGAATTTGGAGGATAATTTGAAATTGTGTAAGATTGGAAATAGAGACACTTTGGTGGGTTATTCCAAAATCCTTGGATATTAGTGATGAAGATCTAAACCAGAACTTTCTCAGTGAGGTGAAAATAATGGAATAGATTCAACAGTTGTTTGGTTGCAGAACTGACAAACATTGACAATCAATTGGATATGGAGTGGAGTTGAGAGAGACAGCAGTTGATGAATGCTCTCACAGGTAGGTAGTATTGAAATAAGGGAAGGTAATTAACATTTTTGAAAGAAAGATGGTGAATTTAGTTTTGATCATGATTATCAATTGTCTGAATGGCATTCAGATGAAATTGTTCAGGAAGCATGTGGAAAATGCACATAGTCATGAGGTGATTGTTCCTGGTAGAGATTAAGATTTTGGGAGGAAATAATATATTGGTGGAAGCTAAAGCTACAGTTACAGAGCAATAACAGAATGAAAAAATAAGATTATTCTTTCAGTCAGGGTAGATGAGGTTCTGCTACAGTAACAACCTGCTCAAAACACAGTGACTTACAATCAAAAAGATTTACTTCTCTCCTTTGTTACATGTCCACTGTGAGTGGGCTTTTACCCTGTTCTTATTTCTGGGACACAGCCTTCTGAAAAACTTCTATATAAAAAGAGAATGTGATGAAGTATGAACTTCTCACATTTCCATGTCAAGCAAGTCACAAATTCTGACTTCAAAGGGATGGGGAAGTATAATCCTCTCCTGGGGAAGGAAAGGAGACATTTGGTAAACAAAAATGAAATCAGCCAGGGTTGTGAAGTCAGAATCGAAGAGATCATAAATATTTAAGTTGCTGTTGGAAAAAGGAGAACCCTTCAAGAAAGCTGAAGAAGAGTCACCAAAGATTTGGGTTTCAAAAATACAAGGGGAAAGCACGGATGAAGTCTATTTCCTAAAACATAGAAGAAAAATATTTTTAGTCTAAGTAATCATTTGTAATTGGAGGGGTATGCAGGTACTCCTCCAATTTGTTATTATCCTAAAAACTGGTTATTATCCTAAACATTTCTTGTAGAAGAATTACCCTGCAAAACACTTTGTCATGGGCAAAAGTAAATAAAAGTGCAAAGAGAATGCATTAAGACAGGGTTTAGCTATATTCTCATATAAGAGTACTTTCCAAACTTGTCTTCACAGTTAAAACATGTTTTCCTAGAAAATCTAAGAGTATTTTTAAATTTCTCTTACTCCATGCTTGGTGAAGGCCCTGGAACTGGTGATGTTATTTGCCCCTTCTGCTTTAGGCAAAACGGACGTTCTGACAGATGGAGGTAACTCTCTCTCTCTATATATATTTTGTACTTTGATGTTCAGTTCTTTACATGTGAATAAAGTACTAATTATTTTTCTGTTGTGAAAAGCTGGGCAAACTTCCAGAACTGAGATCTGAATTTGCTGTTAATAAAGGAACAATGAAACATTAGGAAGTAGGAGTGGTTCTGTCTTACTCTAAAATAAAATGTAGATTTAAGAATCAAGGTTTTAGATGTTAGTAAATTCAAGCTCTATAAAACATTACTTGGCCTTTGCTCTGCAGAGTACTAATAAATAAACTGATTGACTTAATTTGTGTGTCCAAAGATATATTGAGTCTCCTTGGAAATTAACTGTGAATTAAAGATATAACACTCCCTCCCTTTTCTGAAACTTATATAAAAGTAGGGGAAACATGTTAATCCATGATTTATACAATTAATAATAGAATTATATGATTGCTAAGTGTCAGGAAGGAAAAGTATGATCTCTGGAAGATTATTTGACTTTGTCTGGTTCTTTGAGAAAGTGATCTCATGGGGACAGTCGAAGGATGACTAGGCAGTGGCAGTTTAAAAGAACTGGGGCAATGTGTGGGTTAGGGAGCTTTCAAGACAAAGGCAATAGCCATTAAGAAAGTGAAGGAAGCAAAGTTGCCAAGAGATTTTGAAAATGTTCATACTATGAAAGAAGTTTGGGGAAGATGTTCACTGGCCTGTTTTACTTAATTGACAGATCTTCAAAGGTCTGAACGTTTGCTGTAATGATTTTGGGTTTCATTTAAAGGACCATGAAATAAGCCAGGCAGTGAAAGACAAATACCATATGATCTCACCTATAAGTGGTACTTAATCAACAAAACAAACAAGCAAGTAAAATATAACCAGAGACACTGAAATTAAGAACAAACTGACAGTAACCAGAGGGGAGATGGGAGGGGATAATGTGGGGGGGAAGGTGGGAAGGGTTTTCAGGAACATGTATAAAGGACACCTGGACAAAACCAAAGGTGGGTAGGACTGAGGGTGGGAAGTGGCAAAACCTAGGATGGGGAAGAATGGTGTGTGTGTGTAAATGGAGACAACTGTACTTGAACAACAATTAAATTTAAAAAATTAAAAAAAATATTTTTGTTGAATTAGAGTTGTCCCCATTTCCCCCCATTACTCTCCACTGCCCTACCCATTCCCACCTTCCACATTCAACCCTCCCCACCCACATTGTCTTTGTGCATGAAAGTCTTATTTTTTAAGAAGACAGAGGAGAAGAATTCACATTTGTTTTCAATAGATTATTCAGGTGGCTGTGGGGAGAATGGATCAATGAGGAGCAGGAGTGATCATGACTCATCTCTTGCAGTTCAGGTAAGGGATCCGGGTGGCTGGGAATGAGGATGGAGAAATAAGAATGGAATCTAGAAGTATCTTGGAAATAACATCTAATGGGATCATGATAGATTAAATAGATTTGGAAAGTGAAGTTCTAAGAGGGGTGAATCAAGGATGACTGCAAGATTTCTGGCTTATGTAACTGTAAGCACTACAGAGTGACCATTTACTGAGGAGGAATATTGGAGGTGAGTCAGGTTTATGAGAGAGTATTTTGATTCTATAATTTAAATTGAAAGGCATTACTGTTGAAGGCACTGGCCTTTGGGTGAGTGCAAGTACCATTCCGATAGAAGAGAGATCTAGCAACTGCACCTCGTTTTGCTCCAAGATCCAATTTTGTGAGTCCTAGGGATAATCAATTAATTTATTATAAAGGTTCATTCTATAATACCAAGTTAACCATTAATTACCTTTTTTAATACGAGAAAATTTTGAGGGAATATTCAGATTAATTGGGTGATTTGGCTTTTGAGAATAGACTCTTCCATATTAAGAAGTTTGCTGCCAACCACCTCTAAGTCTATCCATGGCCCAAAGTAATCATGATGATAATGATGATGAGGACACTTAGTAGTCATTAAGTCCTTGCTATGTGCCCAGCACAATTCTACATGCTTTACTTTTGTCTCCCAGCAACCCTAGATACTATTATTAACACTATTTTACAGATGAGGACAATGAGGCATGAAATTCTTCCATACTTGCTCAAGTAAGTATATCTAACTAGTAAATAAAAGAAACAAGATTTGAATACAGACAGTATAGCTGTGGAGTATAAGCTCTTAAACACCTTACTATGGAACTGGGATGTAGTGAATTCTAGTGTGTAGAGGCTAAAAGAATTTGACTGGAAAAAGGCAAAGGTCAAGAACAGGGTTATGCTTTTGGAACAAACCACTTTCATAAAAAGACAATGGCTGCCTCATAAAGTATAATCCTAGGTTTGTTATTGAGGCTGATGTTTCCTAGAGCAAGTGGCCCTGAGTGAGAAGTTGGTGAGGATTAACCACAGGAGTCCTATGGAACCATATCCCCTAGGAATCTCTAGGCTAGGGATTGTGAGATCACATGTAGAAACTATTAATACATTTGTCTTTGCATTTCCAACATCTGAAAAGAGGGCTTGATGAATGACAGATATAAAATGTATGTTTAGTAGATAAATAAATGAATCTTATACTTAAATGTACAGTTGATCCTTATTCAACCCAGGTTTGGGTTTTTTTCTTAATTGACAGATCCACTTACAGGTTGATCTTTGGAGGTCCACTTACATTCAAAGTATGCTGTAAATGTATTTTCTCTTCTTTGTGGTTTTCTTAACATGTGTTCTCTATGCTATTGTAGAAATGTAGTTTATAATATATAAAATGTACAAAATTTGTGTTAATTGACTGTTCATGTTATTGGCAACATTTCTGGTCAATAGTAGGCTATTAGTAGTTAGATTTTGGGGGAGTCAAAAGTTACATGCAGATTTCTGCTGTGCAGGGCCAGTATCACTAGCCCCTGCATTGTATGAGGGTCCTCTGTAGCTTCTGGGTGTCTTTCTGGTAAGTTGTTAAGGAAGGAGATGAACTATGCGAGAGTGAGGATTGGGTCTTTAGTTAGAAGTCTCTCAAATTATTGAGAATTCTCATCAGGTATAAATTAAGAATATGGCTGAAATAACAGACAATGGCAAAACCTCATGTTATGATGAGCTTGTAGATAATTCCAAAAACAGCTACAAATACTTTAATGATGTATTAAGATCAAATTCACTTTAGGAGAATTACAACATTTTATAATTGTAGACTTTTTTCTAAATTTTTCAGTTAAACCTCAGACCATTTGTTAAGATGCAAGGGAAGGTGAGGTTATCACCAATTTATAAAGTCAATAACCAGAGCAAACAGGTAAGAGGTGACTCGCTCACTTATAAAGTGAGTGAAGTCTAGTTGAATTCCTTAATCTCATGAAACCATTCCAGGATTTTAAATTCCTAGTTGACCATACCAATTCTTGAGTAAAAGACACTTCCCACTGTCACGCACTATAAGAAAGCTATTATAGTGCTCAGTTTGGTGTAACTTGTAGTTTCCACTTTTAAGTGCTTCAGGCCTGTTCATTTATCGCTTTACTGATTCTACTCATCTACCATAGATTCCAGGGACTATTCGATAGTGACTTCTGAATGCATTTTGTTGGATGGCCAGCCTTAGTATTAGGAACTATATATTTTGAATTATAATCTTGTAGTACCAGTTTGATTTTTTCAAAATATGAGAATTATATTCTATTTATGTAATGTGAGATTATTTAATTTTAGTTTGTCATAAGAACAAAAGTGTACATTTTTTTCCAGATTCACCTCATCTCATTAAAGATCATATATTTTCTGAAGATTTCTACCAAAGTTATGGGTTTGGTTTCTTACATACTGTTCTGTGAACCTCTTAAATGGTTTAACTTTCAATGAAATCATACAATGCAGTTGGTGTGCTTATTTGACTTGTTTGGGAAATATATTTGCCTTTCTGCTGATATAGATTCATTACTAACTTATTTTAAATTCAACCAATTTTAAATTCAATTACTCATTGATTTCCTATTGAAAACTTTCTATGGCAACTATGTAGTGTTACGTTTGGGGTCCTGAAAGTAATATTACATTTATAGGTGGAAAGAAAGAGGAAGAGAAAAACAATACTGAAAGACAAACAAGTAGTAAAGTATTCATATTTTCCTAAACTTAATTTCCCTAAATACATATTAAATGGTATACTTCATTGAAGCTCATGTTACAAATTATAAAATTGTTTTTCTGGAAGTTTAAAGATTTTTTTTTTAATCTTGCATGTGTTGGCTGTTGATTTAAACTTAAGGCCAAGCCAATTATGATTTTATTATATAAATAACATTTATATCATAATAATTTATGATACATTTTATTATATGTTATTAAAATGACAATTAAATTATCTTTATAGCTTCTAAAAATGACAGCAATTACATGTACATTGGAAATAATATATGGAATGTTGGAGGAAAAATGGGAGATAAGTCCTATAACTAACTCAACTTTAGACTTGCTGATGGTTAGAGTGGAGGCACATTAAGGATAAGAGGGCAAGGAATGTTCGTTATGGGGCTAGAGTGATTCAAGGTATCGATATTGTAATGTGCCATTTGCGAGGAAATTAATACCTTGCTATAATAGATCTTGCACATATATCACATACTGATGTGTCAAGAAGCACCTCAGATTCTGTGACTATATTTTTTTATCCACAGACTTCAATAGGTAACGAGACAAATTTGTCTCGTTACCTATTTCTATTTTTCCCAATTACTTTAAGATACACAGTTTAGGAGCCAACCAGAACATTGATTACTCCTTTTCTCTGGATGAAATTCTTTTGAAAATAGGGGGGAAATGGGAGGCAAAACAAAACCAGTACCTGAGATCTATGAATTTTCATGGTGCTAAACAATTTTAAGAAAAGTAAAATGTTAGGGAAATGAAGACCAATTTAAAAAGAAGAGTTTTACCTAGAAGTTCTGTTTGTCTCACCTATATAATGGCCTCGTTAGAAGTTTTATTTTAACACCCTATTTATTTTAGCAGTACTTATATCCTGAATGAATTAAAAAGTGAGTAGAGTTTTCAGAAAGTTCTAAAACTACATAAATATTTAACGATGTGTTAAAAAGTAAAATACTTTTTATAATTCACAAAAGCCTTTTTCACAGTTGAAAACAGAGGAAGTCCTCACCACCTATACATTTGTTAAAATTATAAGAAAACCTGTGCATTAATCTTAGGAGAAATTTTAGAGGAAAGAGAAAACAGCTATTATAGTGATGCAATTACAGACCAAAGGATGACATGTGGGAATTGACTAAAAGGTGTGTGGTTTTGTTTTAAATTGAGCAGAAGTTTTATGGTTGTTTTCCTCTGTAACATTCAGATCTACTGAGAAGTCAGAGTGTGTTCAATGCGAGGTTGCAGGGAATGGGGTAATTTTATTTCGAGCTGGATATTTGCTGCTGATAAAATGGTCATTTTTAGCACATATAAATGTACTCTGCAAATCGAATGCCAGATTGTATGAGTGCTGCTGCCAGTATTTTTTTGAAGGAAGAGTAAGCAAGAATGAAAAAAGTAAAATCTTTGAATTTTTGGTACAGAGTAGCCTAAAAAATAAAGACTAGAAATTTAGAAGGAGTGTGCAAAGAAGAGACTGAGATCAATGCCATCTACCCTGGTTTGGGTTTCTCTGGAAGTGGATGCTAAGATGGAGATTCTCCAGGGAGTGGTTAATAAGAAGTGCTCTTGGACCTGGCATTGGTGAGGGATTGAGGACAGGGGGAAGGTGGACTGTGTTTAATTGCAGCAGAAGGTTCATCTGGCACAAGTGGGACTCTGGGTGTGGGATAGACCTTCACAAGTGTACCACATTGAGGTAAGGGGGCCAGCGTATTTAATGCAGCCTGTCCATGAAAAGAGCGTGTGACCTTTGGTAAGGTAGTGACCTTCCTCAGAGGGCCATTCAGCTGAACTCTTAGCAGTCAGTAATCTCAGCAGCTGGGCATGAGAGTTTGCAGTTCAGTCAGGGCCCCTGCTGACTCTCCTCCTAAAGTGTTTACTTCTGTGAGAATGAGACATCTAGAACTGCAGAAACTGTGATTTCAGGAGCTGGAAGCACTTCCCAAACAGGAACCAGGACTCTTAACAACCTGGTCTCTTCTATATCTACCTTCTTGGTTCCATAAAGTCAACTTGTTAAAAAAGCAACTGTAATTGATTTGGAATATATTCTGAGTCCTGAAGGATGATGCCTCATACTTTCAAGATTACCATTTCTAATCAGGTATGTACACCTTAAAAAGTCTATTTAGTGGTTTTCTTGGCCAGCAGCTTCTGTATGGTGCTGTATGTGATAGAACCATTATACTGCTCTCTTATATCAATACGATGTTATGTGGGATCCCATGTCCAGGATAAAGCATTCTATTATCCTTCAGATTTAAGCACTTGTTGCTCTGTGAAGTTCTGCAGGTAAGAGAAGCAACTATTGATGGTATGTGATCACAATCATGGTGATTCACTGTCCAGTCCAGGACAAAAAGTGTTCAATGTAATCAACTTGCACCAAGTTCCTGGTTAGTCCCCTGGAAGGACAATGCCACATGGGCAATGCTGTCCTATCTGGCTCGAGTTGTCTCTCAAGTGGTGATGGTGTGCATCTCTTCACACTTCTTGCATTCAAGAGTGTCTGGTTGGTGACCTGAAATTCACCATGCTGGTAATAGTAATATCTCAGAAATAGGAAGTTTTTTTGATAATCAGTTGTTACACATTTACTAGTGTTCCATTGTTTTTTGGTGCCTGAGATTTGGTCTCAGTTGCTGAAAATTTAGACATTTTTAGTATTGGTGACAGTTAAACCAGCTTTAGTGAATAGAAGCCCATGCAATTGGGTCCACTTCCTTCCATGAAAGCTACTGTGTCCACGACGCCAGAGCACTCTGATGGCCAATGACATAGGCTCACTGGTGTCAAATGCTGAGTCATTTCATCTATGATATTAGCGCCATTTCTGTGGTGGATGTTCTTGGATGGGTGTTAACATACAATACAAATAAACGTCTATATATTTATCTACATACATTTTTCCTAGACCCCCTAATCTTTCAATATTTTGTTTCCATGTCCATGACCCAATAGCCAAGTCATTCACCACCACCTATAAGATTATCAATATTCTCATTTCAGGCCTTTCGCCCACAGAAAGTGGATGGCTTACACTGTTAGATGCATTGACATTGCAAGGTTTTCCCTTATGGCCAACTTTCATGGCCATCCCTGGGTGAAGACAACCTGCATTAGTGTTAATTTTTCTCTCAAATTCACATACTGAGCTGATGTATCTGTGATCCCAGGTTGGCCTCTTTTCCCGCCATGAGCTAGTCTTAAGGGATCCCACCTGATATACAGTCATGGTCAGACCTAAGTGACAGAGAGAGAGAGAGAGAGAGAGAGAGAGAGAGAGAGAAGCAGAGAGAGAGAGAAACCAAAATTTGCTTCACCTGTTTGTGAACAGGCACTGGTGCCCTCTGTACCTGCCCATGCCTGATCCCACACATTCCATTTTAATCTTATAAGGTATTATTGCTGGGTCCACCCTACCTTAGGACAGAATGCAACTCATTATGTGGTATTCTGGCTATTTGGACATTTGACATATCTCCACCAAGACTCAGAAGGACAATACAGGTTATTTTTTTTATTTGTTGTTGTTTAAGTACAGTTGTCTCCATTTTCACCCCATCGCACACCTCCATCCCACTCATCTGCACCTCCCATCCTTGAACCTACCTCATTTTTAGCCTTTTCCCTATGTCTAAGTGGCCCTTCCTCTATTATCCCCTATTATCCCTCTGCCCCCTCCTTTCTGGTTACTGTCAGTTTTTTCAAATAACATTTACTCTCTGCTACAGATGGCATGGCCTTGATCAAGAGCCCTAGAAGTCTATGTTGCAATTTTCCTGCTTGAGAATACTCTACATTGCATCTTCTCCAACCACATAAAATACCTTCAAAATTACAGGGTTTATTGAATCATATGGCCCAAGAGGCAGGGATGCTTGCATTAAAATGTGGACCCGATGTAGAACTGTATTTTTTTTGCTTGGTCCCACTCAAAACTTGGGGCCTTTTATGTGACCAGTAAATGTATTTGATATTTGGAGTGAATAATGTATTTACTGGATTCGAAGCAGCATTTCCAAATCTGAATTATATTGTTTCTAAATCCTGAAGGGTACAGCCAGGTATAGTTGTTTCCTTAGTGATGGTACCACACTTCACCTTTTACAAAGGATGAGTCCTGGCATGCCCCAGACCATAGGACATAGAAAAACTTCACATGTATGGACCATGTACGTTCAACACATGGACTACTGTAATATTCTTAAGACTGTGTAAATGTTGTAGAGTACTTCAGACAATATTATAACAAAGTGCAGCAAGGTAAGCTCAGCCCTGGGGGAAAACTTGAAATGTATACTGTAGTTATTCCCATGAGAATGTCAACCGCTTCTTGATACGTATGGGAAAAAATGGATTCAAATTAATGGTAGTTTACCTCAGGGCTATTGATTTTTCTCTAACAAAAATAGCACACCGGGCACAGAAGTTGACATTGGGACAACTACTTGGTTGAGATTGCAATGGTGCATTGCTATCCTTCAGGATCTGTCTGGTCTGTGAGAGGAGGGCGAGTGTGGAGAAGTCAAGGGGATATGATGGGGACCATTAGCCCTTTATCTTCTAAGTATTTAGATAATTCTCCTTGAGATACAATATAGTTAGTTAATTAAATATCTTGTCTGGGAGTAGGGTTAGTTTCAGACTTCCATGTGGCTTTTCCCACTATGATAGCTCTTGCCTCACAAACCATGGAACCAATGAGGTAACGCTGACAACTGTACTATGTACCCACTCTAATTATGCATTCAAGGACCAGGACAATGACAGTAAGATAGACTTGTGGACCCTATAATAAGATAGATTCAGTTGATACACTGAAGCTAGACATAGGACACAAATTATTGCTTGGCTTCCACAATTTCTCATTCTGACAAAAGTGCAGGTAAGGGGTAGACATGTCGATATTTTAATTTTCTGGGTATTTTTTTCTCAGCTCAGACATCATGTCCAAGAGTCACACACACACACACAAAAACCCTGCCTACTTCTCTCTTCTCAGTGTAAAATTTAGTAAATTGTCATAGATCCCTTGAGTAAAGTACCGGGGGAAATTTTACTACATAGCATTTCTGTAGTAAGATGACTCATTTCTCCCGGGGACCTGGCCTATCCTTTAAACAAGGGGTTCTGGATCTGAAAATTGGCTCACCTCTGGATACTCAGCAAGGGGGTATGAGTTTTGGGGGGGCAGCCATCCTTAGCCTCCTGATTATCCATCTCTGGTTTCTTTGTGTTAATTGAATCTTGTCCCTTGGGACCCTGTTCTATTAACCATTTCCAATGCTCTATGAGTCAGGCCATTCTTGCTGCCAGTCCAGCCTTGCTGCTCATTAGAATAATTGTTTCAACTTTGTCTGTGATGGTTAAGTGATGCCATATGGCCTCTACTATTTTGGGGTTACATCATCCCCTTTGCTATTAAGAAACCCATTTCTGTAACAGCATCTCCTACTGTTATCCTTGCCCCACAGAGGACACTACCACTGAGCTTCTTAATAATGTTGGTGCCTTTATCACAGACAAATTTCTTATCACTTTGCTACATGGAGGGTCTCCAAGGTTTTTCTATGGAAAATTGTCATCTGGTGAATTTTCTGACTTTTCTGGTGTAAACTTAGTATACTTATCCTAGTGTGTTTACCTCTCTGAGTCTTTTGAACTCTTCTTCTGATATCTTCCATGGCATTTTTGTCACTTTTACTTCACATAATTGTGAGCCATTGCTTTTTCTATGATTCTAAGAGCCATTCTATGAGAATATTAGCACCTGTCTCCTAAGTCCTTGCTACTACTTTAAATATTGAAGTCTCCAGTGTAATCATGGAGATTGTCCCCATTTCAATAAATTCTAACTTTATGTGCTAATAAGTGGAGGGAACTCCACCCATGAACAAAGAACAGTGAGCCATATTTACAGGACCAGAAGTTTCTGGAACATGTGGGGATTTGATATATTTTAGTTTGTAGACACAGATTTTCCAAACTTAATCTTATGTTTTCACTGCTTCCCAATAGTAAACCTGACCTTGGCACAGTAGACTTGTAGGAGTTGAAAAGTCCATCTATTGGGAGTTTTTCTACTCTTAAGTCCTGGGTTTGATCCTTAACATCTCCTATCTCCAAGAATGCAGGAGATTAGACTCATTTTTATATCACACCAGGGAGAGACTTCCACAGCCCTAATGAGTTAGTAATTAATCCTCCTCCGCCTTTCTTTTTATATTTTTCTCTAATATATCAATAACATCTAGTAAGAGCCATTTGGTTCCATAGTCACATACCATAAATGATACTACTACCCTGCAGCTCTCAAATGTCTCAGATAGTATATTCACCAGAGCATCTCTTCAGCTGACATACCATCCCAATTCACCTGTGGGGAAAGTCCTGTGCTGGAGTCTATTTTTGCTTTATCTAACACCAGTGATAGGGATAGTATTAAGACAGTGGATGCTATGTTTCCCAAATCTCATTTTAGTTTATGTTTCCCAAGACTAATTTTAATAGGTAATTTCCCCCTGGAAACAGACTTCAGGATGGATAGTTAAATGCAGTTGGTACATTGGGGAGTGCTAATAATTCCTTTAAGAGAGTCAGGGACTTGGGAATGGGGAGAGGGAAAATATAAATATTGATGTGTTTTCAGCAGGGGCCTCATCAGAGTCCAGTGGAGCTCTGAAGCGCGAGTCCATCAGAGGTATTCAAAATCGTGGCAAGGAGGTTGGATCTCTGTACCCCAACGCCAACAGTATGACTCAGTATTGGCTGTGCCTGGAGAGAGTATAACCCTGAATGAGGAATCGCTTTTGTGGAGAACTCTTCTTAAGCAGAGGTCACTGAGATCAACAGAATGCAGAATTTATTGCACCTGGGAATGAATGCTTTAACTCTAAACTAAGGGAAGATCTGGGTGGCTTACCACAGTATCTACTGCAGTGTCAGAAGAACACACTCATATTAACATTTTGGTACGTTTGGTAGTATTTTATGTTTTCTAAATCCTAAGTGAGAGCAAATGTTCTAATATTGAACCTCTAAACATTTCATAACTAAATTTTGAAATTGGCATTATATTTCTGTACATTAGTATTTTTAAAGGAAAATATCCATGGGAGTCATTCTTACATATGTATTCAACCTCTCAGGAAGATTTTCTATCTAGAACATTGAAATGTTGAAGTAACAAAATTTTTATATACACAAAAATTTAAAAAAGAAATTATTAATCTGGGCTAGTCATATCTATGCAGTAATTTAAACATTTGTGAGAAAGTATCTATTAACATTGTTTAAAAGCAAGACATATAAGTGACAAAATCAGCAATGTGAACAAGATGGATGAATATTGAAAACCAGTCAGGGTAAGCCCTGGTTGGGTAGCTCAGTTGGTTAGAGTGCTGTCCCAGTACCCCAAGGTTGTGGATCCCTGGTCAGGCTGCATGCAAGAATCAACCAGTGAATGCATAAATAAGTAGAATAACAAATCACTGTTTTTTTCTCTCCCCCCTTCCTCTTTCTCTCTCTAACATCATTAAAAAATCAGGTTAATATGGCTTACATATGTAATTTATTTAAGTTTTATAGTTTTAAGACCTAATGGCCATTTTCTTCCTCTTTTAAATAGATATGTTCTACACTATATAGAGAACTCCATAATAGCAAATAAATAAATAAATATATACATACATACTTACATAAAGTGCCATGATAGCCAAAATATTTCAATAACTTATGATTAAATGCTAAATATACTGTATTAAAATTATAGATATAACATTTGTCTAAAAATAGAACTTGAATAAAATTAATTAAACTTAAAAGAATATTTTTTAAATATATGCCACATTTTTAATGAGTCAAAATAACTTTCTGTCTGATATGTTCCAATGTGTCTCTTTGATGTTGATTGAACTTCATTAATTTGCTTTTTCAAGTAACAATGTTATCAAACATAACATATGCTACTCAGAATTTTCAATTTCCAAGGGTAAATACAGGCCAATTTTAATGCTTTCAGCTGGTATGGTTGCCCTTTAGCAATAGCTACTGTCGATACTGCTCTTGCATAAATTCATGTGTACTGAGGAACAATTTATTTGCAATATTAAAACAACCTGGAAAAATAAAATCTTTGTTATTGGTTATGGAAAAAAGGTCATGTCTTTTAATGGAAAATTTCAATTAATGTTAAGAAATATCTATTTAGAATTTTGGAGCACACGCTATGTTAATAACCAAACTCTAATGCGCATACTAACAATACCTTATTCTCACTTAACATTCTTAATATAAAAGTAAAAACACAATTTATTTTAATCTCTATTTCAGAAATTATCACTGTTTTGATGTTATTTGTATGAAATTACCTTTATTTGTTAAAATCCACCATGAATTTTTTACTTCATCTAAACTTTCAAATGTAGTAGTTTCATAAATTTTATTTTCCTGCCATAAAGTATTCCCTCTTAAGTGCAATAATTTGGAGTATAAAAGTTCCTATCGTGGAATAACTGAGTTGATGGATTTAGGGGTAGGTGTCATGTGTTATACCCGAAACATCACAACCTCCACCGTCCCACATGCTGGGAGTTCTCCAGTTAGTTTGCACTGAATCTAGAAGTTACTCTTTCCAACAAAAGTAATAGGTTATAAAACATTTTTTAAATCTCTGTTGTGTAGGCAGAGCCCAGAAGCAGATGGCTAGAGCACACAATGTCCTAAGATTAGAGACAGAAAATTTCAGGTCCCCCCAAATAGAAGTCAGTTCACAGCACCAAGTAGTGCGGGCCAGGCATTTTGTAGAGCATAACAAAGAGGAACAAAACCAAGTTAACATCACTTTGATTTAAAATAAATACTTAAGGTGACCTTAAGGCAGAGACTGAAGAAATTCCATAATGAAAGGGTGAAAACATTCAGCACAGAACAGTGTGGCTTGAGGACAATGACAGGGGAGGGGGGCAAGAGTGGGGAGGAAGAGAGGGAGGGAGCTGAAGCCCAGAGTTGAGACTATTCTCTTAGAACATCAGCAGATTGTTAATGTTAATAACCATTAACAAGGCTTATGTCAATTCCTAATCAGGTGGGAAGTAGAAATACACAGAGTTCTATTCTCCCTGCTGCATGATATATTAAATTATACTTTTGTTGTCTTTGTATTGTATTTCTTACAAAGTTTGAAATCAGTCATTCTTATAAAAAAATCCACTTGTTATCTATATAAAGTGCTGAAGTAAAGTGGGATACCTGGATTGGATAGCCCTTCTGTAAATTTCAAATACCCAGAGAGGACAAAGCCAGGTCAGTAGTAGCCATTGCACTATGCTGTTCTAACCATTTTCAGTTTGACTGGCTTTATATTGGCTTGTATGTGCTCCCTGCTTTCTTCCTCGTGCCTCTGCTTGGGGTATGCCATTGACTGGAGCAACCTTTCTGCCATTTACACCAGTCGGTATCTTGCCTATGTTTTTAAAGCCTAGCTGAGATGTCATCTATGTGTGTGTTTATCCTTTAGATCTATACTGATTATCTCTTATATGGTTAGAAGTCAAATGATAAGAACCATAGAGAAATAAAGGAATGTAGCATTAGGCAAAGGCCATTTTTAAAATGAACTGGAAGTGCAGTAATAAAACGGTTACTGGGATTTTATTGCATGTGGGTCAGAGGAAGAGAAATTAGTGTTGTTCTCTGCAGGAGCTGACAGCTGATCTGTGTCTTAAGAGATGATGTTACTTAACTAGAGAGAATGGGAAAGTGTAATTGAATTCAGAAGCATGAGGAAAGGAAGAGTAAGTGGAAATATCCTGAGGTTTGTGGAGAACTACAAACAATTCAGTGTGAGCAAACCAGTATGTGAAGACGTAGTGAGAACTGAAACTGGAGAGGCAGACAAGGTTTCCTGAACGGGGTCCTGGAAGACAGTGTTATGGAATTTGAATTCTAACTTGTAAGTTATTAGGATTCACTGAAGTACTTTAGTAAGAGGGTGGCAAGACTGAATTACCAAGAACAATCATTCTTCTAGCTAAAGTAGTGGAGAACAAAAACGATCATGCTAGATAGTAGTAGATCAAGTGGGAGTCCGTTCTATATGTACCAAGTACGATATGGGAGTAGGAAAATGTTAAGGGAGGAAGATTGAGTTCAGGTTGAGCATGTTGCATAAACACCATGCCTGGTAGTAGGATATGTCGAAGGTGCCCTCAAAGAATTTGCCAGCTATGTAGATACACATACTATACAGATGAAACAACTATAGGCCTTGTTAAAGCAAATGATGTGCTCTGTTAATTCAGACCTAAATACAATCCAATAGTTTGATTTGGCTATCAGAAAAGCTAAAGTGATATTATCTGAAATTTGGTAATAAATTTGTGTCAGATTAAGATGGTACCAATGTGTTATGTACTACTCAGTTATGATCTGTAGTGTTGTGTTTATTGGTTTATTTTGGGTCAATGTCTTATTAAAGCAAACAGACAAAAAGCATTTACATAACACAAAATATAAAAGACTGGATTAGTAAAGGATTAAGTGAAGGACCAACTTTATTCAGAAAGAATTATACCTTTTCTTTATCATCCTGGAATCTAGGTCCAAAGCCTGAGAGTGAATGAAAATTCTGAAGTCAGTCAAGATCTGCTTGATTCCAACACTGAAACAGGTTCCGATGAGCTCCCCTGGAATGCAGTTACGTGTTGTGTCACCTTTATTTGTACCTGTTCCTGGAAACGTACACTTCCTTGTGTTTTCCATAGGTTTGCTTTTTATATTTTATCCTTATATGTCCACCTCGGATTCTTGAACAATTGTCCCTGCTTTCAGGGATTTTCATGGTTGAATTTCCTTTTAGGTCTTTGCTGCTTTGAACCATGTTCCCGTTGTTGTCTGATCAGAACCAGTAGATTCTGTTTTTCTTTTTAGACTACTATAGAGAGGACTTTATTTAAGGGAGGGTTCAAGGTTGAATTTATGTTCCTAAAGGCATTAATAAAAATCTGAGATTGTTTTTTACTTCAAATTCTGGCCTAATAACATTAGTTTCAAACATCTTACATTCAGCCTTAAACAAAATTATAGATGAAATCAGAAGTCATCAATCTCAATGGACTTGATGGGAAGGTCTATGTAATTTGATAACAAATTTTGGTTTAGTCATAAGTCATTGTTTAGATAAGAAAGAATATTAGTGTCTATATAAATTACTGTAAAACTTAATTTAAATCCATCCTTATCCTGGACCAAATCATTATTGAGTTCAATTTCTCTCTATGTATATTTACTTAGAGCTTTGCTATAGTATTAAAATGTTTGTCATAAGAGTTTCAGTGACTTCTGCCTTGTAACCCTAAAACTATAAATATTTGTGAGGAGAAACTACCTGTGTTGGAATATTAGTTTTAAGTAATTGGGTTCTTACACCTAAATTATAAACATGTTTGTCATAAGAAGCTTATTTTACACACTAAACTTTATTATTTCTGATTTCATTAGCTAGCTTTCATGAACCTAATTGATATAAAAGATTTTGACTCTTAAAATTAAAAGATTAAAAATATATGTAAAATATTTTATTATACAACTAAAATTAGTTTACAAGATCCCAACAGATTTATTACTTATTTATTTTAAATGTTTTATTGTTGACACTATTAGAGATGTCCCACACTCCAACAGATTTACTTTAAGGCACGAGTGAGAATCTCAACTTTCCCCAACAAAGTTTTTTTCTTTCTTTTCTTTCCAACAATACAAGTTTTTACTTGTACAGCAAAAGGAAATATCAGTGATCATTTTACATACACACGATTTGCTTCATTCTCTCAAACTAAAGACGGTGACAACAGCTATTATTTTCTCCTGCTGACCGTCTGGCTGGGTTATCAGACAGGTGAGAGAGACCTTTCTATATCAGGCTCTCCCTCTGGAGATAAAATGTAACCTTAATTCCTGTCTGTGGGCTGAGCGGGCCTTCCCCTGAGTAATTTTCTTAGACTTGCAAAAACATGAGGAAATAGGACACGGTATGTTGCTGTGGGCACACCTGCAGTTTTGACTCAAACTGTCAGGAAAAAAATCTTTCATTTAAATTTTTTAATTCAATTTTTATTTATTTATATTTAGACACAAAATCGATTATCATATTCCAGGGTATTATTTCACATACAGACATCGTTATTGCTTCCTACGGTTACACTTTAAAGGCATAAACACAAATAAAAGAATGAAAAACATTTATATAGATGTGGAATTAGTACTACCTATGTATAATGCAAGTCTTTATTTTTCCCTCAAAAATTTGAGCAAAAAGTGCACTTTATACATGGCAAAATACAGTATATGTACAAAAGAAATTAAGCTTCAGGCTAGCAAAATTTAACAGACTACAGAAAGAATGAAAGTGTGGAAAACATACAAGCAATAGTAAAATGTAGCTCAGGAGATGAATTGCCACTGCAGCATTTTCCTTGAAGTAGTTCAGGAAAGCGATTACTGACAGAAGAACAACACACCAATGTGGTGAGTAGTATTGGATGACTTCTAGAACTTTCATTTACTGAATTATTTTTATCAGTACTATTTTAGTTATACTTGACATTATTATTTTAGGTAATAACTTGCTTTTGCCAACCATGGTTTTGATAGCCACTTGGGTCAATACAAAATGAACTCTGTTGTGCTAAATAGCTAAGAGTGCCAGTTGTACAACCCAGACTATTCTGACTGGTAGTGACATCTTTTTTAACTGAAGCAAATGTTCTATGACTTCCAGATGAGGACATCTTGTTGCCTACATAGCTTGATAATTTCTTAAGACTGACTCTCTTCAAATTATCCTATTAGAGCAACTAAAATAACTTGTTGAGAAAAATTGTTTTTCTACTTCTGTGGAAAGGGACATTTCATTAAACTTTCAGTATAGAGAATGA
The DNA here is from genome assembly GCA_004024845.1 of Tonatia bakeri. Taxonomy (NCBI): domain Eukaryota; kingdom Metazoa; phylum Chordata; class Mammalia; order Chiroptera; family Phyllostomidae; genus Tonatia; species Tonatia bakeri. The sequence goes on along the minus strand of PVIA01008417.1, from coordinate 11,946 downwards.
ATTCACACAGTGTTACCTGTGTTTTTGCAGTCAGTTTAGATATATGCATTCTGCTGGAAGCTGGACACTTGTAAAAGCATAAAGGGGTTCACATAAAAATTTCCTTTCATTTTAGCAGACTAAAAGTCTTTTAGGCAGTTGGTTTTATAATCTAAATTAATCAAACTTCTTTTTTATAACATTTGGACTTTGTATTTCATTTCTCCTCATGGTTTAAATGAATGTTCCTTGCTTAAACTGCAAGGCCCAGTTTTAGATCATCACTGTGAAAAAATCTTCCATAACGTGGTAGTCTATATCTATTCCCTTTTACACATTCACGGTCCTGTCCTTTAAGTTCAGACCTCCATCTGTGAAATCTCTCAATTTAGTAGCACAAAACATTTGAAAGCCTATCCACATGCACTAATCATATTTCAATTATGCCCCCATATATTAATAATATCCCTCAAGAAATTTTATGATTGTTATCAGTTAAATCATTAGAAAAATGTGTGATATCAAGTAATTAAAAGCACATTTCTGAAATTGGATAATGCACCTTCAGGTATGCATTTTGCCATCATTCAGCTATCCTATTGCCCAATCAAAAGTCCAAAGGTTTTATGCCATTAATGCCAAATATTAGCAGAAAGCTGGATATTCCAAGGACTTAAGATGTGGTAGGTATTTAGCACTTCTGAATCTTGAAGTGGCTTAAACTACTAGTTATATTTTAACTTTTACCTAAATTTGAACACATGTGAGTTTATAACTTTACATAAAGACTATAAAAGCATAAAATACCATCTTTTATTTTTTTATTTTATTTTAATTTTTTAACATTTTTTAATTGTGGTTCAAGTACAGTTCTCTGCCTTTCCCTCAACCCCTCCCCACCATCCCAGCCCTCCCCACCTTCCTCCCTTGTTTCCACCCCCCCTTGTTATTGTCCATGTGTCCTTTATAATTGTTCCTGTAAACCCTTCACTTTTCCCCCATTATCCCCTCCCCACTCCCCTCTGATCACTGTCAGCCTGTTCTCAATTTCAATGTCTTTGGCTATACTTCACTTGCTTGTTTGTTTTGTTGATTAGGTTCCTGTTAATGGTGAGATCATATGGAAAATACCATCTTTTACAAATTAAGGCTGTGCAGAGTATTGGGGAATCATCAAGGAGTTGAACTGAGCAGTAGATGGGGTTGTTTCTCCAGGGCTTAGTTTTGCTATGTATATTCCCCAAATTCATTAGGTAATATTTCACACCCAAATATTATTTGCCTGTATTAGACTTGATTTTTGGATACAAAAACTTTAAACCCTTTGGATGTAAACAAAATTGTTGTATGAGAACTCCTTGCTACATAAAGTAAGGAACACTCTTCCCTGTTAAATTTGAGGATTTATTTATGAGTTTAGGACCTTTAGTATAACCTCCAGTGTTAATGTATAAATCTTTTGTATTGTCTGAACACTGGAGAGAGAACCTGACTCTGCAGATGATAAGAACACGGTTCCTTAGAAATTAATATAAATAGTCTTCTCTCCTGTAAGGGTTCCCTTTTATTTCTCCAGAAAATCGTCTCCTCATTGCAATGTACTGAGTACACTGTAAGTATGAATATATACCTTTAAATCAAAATTAAATAAGTTAATTATTATAGAATATTCTCAACATAGTAGATTAGTCAATCCCAGCCACAGGTAACTGTATCACAGCCTGCTCCTGAGGATGTTCTGTGGTGGGAACTAATGGAAGGAGGATGTTTAAACAATGTCTTCTTTCTCTTTATTGCTGTCTTATCTGTCCCCTCATTTCCTCCTCTATGTTCAGTTTAGGATGAAAGATATCCATTGTTCCTAAGTGGGCTATTATGAATTGATTATCTTTTAGTTTATAAAGATCAATAGAGCAGTTTGCATATTTTTCCTCTACTAAATTACAATTTTCTTTGGCTTCCAGGAGAAGAGATTCATATTTTATTACAATAGAAATGACAGAGTTTTCATGCATTTCAATAAACTACTCAGTCCCATATTTATCATCTTTAGTCACTGTTTCTCATGTTAACTCACGGAATGTCTCGGAGAGAAACTGTATACAGCTCAGAAATTGAACGAGTCACTAGAGACAAAAGAGAGCTCAAACTCGTAAGTTTTAAACCGTATTTTAGGGGTTGTATTTAGAATTTAGAAAGTACTCATTATTATAAGTCTACCTTGATTACTAAGTGTGAGTAGAAAATTATAACTTCATTTTGAAAAAGATTCACTACAAAGTTTGCAGTTATTTTTGGAGCTAATTTAAATCCCCAGAATAAAAATTTGCCTTTATTCTGAAATCATACTAAGGTTTGTCTAATCTTAAAAGCCTCATAGAATATTAACTAAATTTTACATAATTTCTACTAACCCCCAACAGTGTAAATATTAATGAAAGATTTCAAGGGGGCTTAATAGATAGCATGGTGCTTCTCCTTTCTTAGGGACAAACATGTGCTTAGGTTATAGATGCACATAAGCATCCCCCGCCCTTCCCCAATTCCTAACCAACTCGAGGAAAGCCAGAAAGTGAACTCAAGATTTGAGGCTGTGTGTCCTATTTATGTGATTGTGTTTGGGACATTATCATAATTGGAGGCCCCATTCCATTTTCTTAGTCCCTGAAGAGGATTGGAGAGTAGGAAAATAATAAGAAAGCCTTATTGCCGTGGATTATCATTTTGTTTTTAATTTTAAACTGCAAGTTCACATTCTCCTTTGAGTCTCCTCCACGACTGAGTTCTTTCTTTCAGGCACTTGGGTAATTTGAAATGCTAGATCTGCTTTTCTAAAACACCATGTACTGGAATAAACATATGGACAAATTATAGGGACTAGATAATGGGAAACAAATAAATTCTTTTGCTTTAAGCAAATGTACTTTAAATTAAAAGTTAAAGCTATTCTATGACCAGATTACTTAATCATACTGGATTCCTAACAAAATGTCAAACTATAAATAGAATATTTATAACTATAAACAGAATAAAAGGAAAATATATATCTAATTTTGTGAAATTTAGAATGTCAAGTTTCTTTTAGAGATTTTGAAACTATCACCTTTTCAGGGTAGTTTTAGATAAAAAAGAAGGATTACACAACTAAAATCTGTAAAATTACCTTTAGATCTATATAATGTTTTTACTTGCATATTTTAGGGGCAATTTTGAACAATGCAAGGTGTAAAGTACTTTATAAAACAAATTTTACTGTCGTTTATAATTATTAACTTCTGTAGGTGTGAAAGTGTTTGTCTTTCTCACAGTTTCTTGGTAAAATAGAAAATAAAGTTTAATTAGGGAAAATTAATGATGCTTTAATATCACTTTGTAGGATGACACCCAACCAAGTGAGCTACACTGGCCAAGGCAATCATGCTTTACTATCAAGAAGAGATTGCTTATCAAAAGTGAATAATGTTTTATGTTTTGCAGGATTTTGTATAGAGGCTGTTCTAGACTACTCAGACTTTCGTGAAAGGCAAGCTATACTATTTTTCAGCTCTTATTAGTTATACTTACCTGTTCATGTGCCAATATGTATTATAAATTAAAAAAATCCAACAGAAAATAAACATAGGTGGTTTTTATTTCCTTAAAGGCAAACATGACCAACTACAAATTTCCATTCTCAATCGGTAGGTTCATGTGGTCAGCTGGCAATAGACTGAACAAAATGCACCATTACAGGCTTGTAAAAGCAAATATGGGCTTTTCAAAAATGTATGAATGTATCAACTATGCTGGCCATGCATTGAGAGATGAATGGCAATAGACCTTCCCAGTAGAATCTTTTGGTGAACTAAATCAGAACCTATGTTTCACTGTGACAAAGGCCTGGGCATCAAAGTCAGACACGCTGCAGGACAAAGAGCACACTTCCCACCTCACGGACTGCGTGACCGTGGCAATGGCAGTACTTACATCAGTGAGTCATGATGGCCGTAAAGTGAGATAATGTAGGATTAGCAGCTATGGCCTTAATGCCTTGTAGTGCTGACCTACAAAAAAACGACATTCATTCCAGTCTCTTCTGGAGATAGAAGTCCCACAGAGGAGCAATGACATCTGGAGGGCCAGGCATGTGCCTGGAGAGTTCCTGTTGCCCTTACTTGTACATCTCCATTGAGTCTTCAGGTAACTCCAGCCCCATTTCTCATCTCAGTTGGTATTGGAGATCTCCAAGTGTCAATTATCTAGCTGAGCCTGGGTAATCCACAAAAACATAAGAAATAATCAATTTTTGTATTAAGCCATTACATTTATTGAGCTGGTAGTTGTGACAGCAATAAAAAATCAGAATAATATGCTACTACTATTATTACCATGGACAGAATAATGAGAAAAATGATTCAGAGATTATACACTTATTACACACACATTTCTAGACACATACACAAACACTATATGCACATGCTCCTTGACTTGTGATGGGGTTATGCCCCAATAAATCCATTGTAATTTGAAAATATTGTAAGTCAAAAATAAATTTAATATATCTTACCTACCAGACACTGATGCTTAGCTTATTTTTTCTTTTGATTGCTTGTTGCTTTTGCATCATTGTAAAGTAAAAAAATCATAAGTCATACCATCATAAATGGGGACCATTGGTGTATATATTATATACTGCTGTACCCTATGCCAAGCACTGTTTTACCACTCCAGAGATTTTCCAGAGAATGAAACAAAATTGCTTCTCTCATAAAGGTTGCGGTCTAGCTGGGGTCAGCGCCACACTGGGACTCTGTAGGATGGCATATTCTGTGGTAGAAAGGCTTGTTTTGACTATGATAATAAGTTAGGGTTTATTTATTCATGGGCAGAGACTCAGGGTAGAAAGGAAAGTGAATCAGATAATCTATGAATTCTAAATATGGTTTAACTATACAATAAAAAAAGATTAAAAAATGGAAATAAAGCTTATTTTGATATACTGGAGAAAAATGTTTCATTATATTTTCAATCATATTTATGTAAGAATAGTTATATTTAATAGCATTAACTTTCCATAAGTATATTTCAGAGTGTTAAAGTGATATGAAAAACACAGTTTCAATATTGGAGTCAAAGTGTCCCTGAGTGAGGAAACTGAACGGGCCCTACTGATTTAATAGAGGGGGGAAGGCGAGCTTTGGAAGGAGCAAGTTGGGAAAACGCAGAAAAGATGTTTAAGCACTAAGAGAGGGACGAAAATTCAGTGGCAAGAGAAAAACAAATGAGACTGATGAGGAGAAACGAATAAGAGAGAAAGGCTAAGCAATGGGGTATGGTGCTAGACCTTGAGGGAAAGTACGGACAATGAGAAAATTCCAACTCTGGACAATCCGGGGAAGTGTAGGAATGGGGTTTGTAGTTCTCTGAGTTCTTCCATCTTTGCAGTGTGCACCTCTGCTGCTTCTATCATTTTTTCTTGTAAAAATCAAGGGTAAAAATTTGTTTGGTATAGGAATCAGCATGGCGTAGAGAGAAACAAATGGCAGCAGATGGTGAGATGCAGGGAATTTGAGTTCACTGAGGCAGAAACTAGGATCCAGATATGACCATGAATGTAAGCTTCTGAGAAATTTGCCGAAATTTTAGAAAAGGCCTTAGATTCCATGTGAAATGTGAGGTGGAAGGTTGAGGTAACGTGTTCTCAATATCCAAGGGCAGGATGTCATAAGCCTATCTGTGGTACCTCAAATATGAGGGAACATAAAGGATGGGTCATATGAAAATTACTCTTGGGAGAAAAGTTTTGTGGTGGGGGTGGGAGTGTTGAGCAGGAAGCTAATATTTATGGAATACCAACTAGGTACTAAGCACTGTGCTAGATGCTTTGCATATTTTTTATCATTTGAATTTAATGATGATTCTGTGTGTTATTTTAATTTCCAAATGACACATAGGAGGTGAAGAGAGATTGAAACATAACTAGCAAATAACACAAATTGAATTAATTATTTGCCTCCAAAACCTATGCCTGCAACAATCCTCCTTCTGAGGGAAGCATGTCCCGCAGGCTTAATATCCTGATTCCAGAACACAAAATTCTTGCCATCCAAGAGTACATTCATGAATGTAAGAAAGTAAGAAATGTGACTGCAATTCCGAGGTGCCCCAGAGTACAGACTTTTACCTACTTCTGGGAAAATATTCTCTAACGTTCTTATATCTGATGTAATATCAGATAGCCAATAGTAAATCACCGGTAATTTTAATGGCAAAATCAGCACTGATCCTAAATAAATGGGCCTGAGTGTGACTTGCTGTGCTTCTCCTTGAATTCCTCCCTCAGATGCCTTCATGAAAAACTTAATAGAGACTGATGTGAGCAAAATAACACAACGGATATACTTTGTCATTAGTTTATTGTTTTTTGGAATTATTCATGTCTTCTCAAGAGTATTCAATCTTTTCTTCCCTTTTTTTTCCTACCATGTCATGGGAAAATGCCCTTCACATAAAGTTTTATCAACGTCTGCCTTAAGGTGGACAAATTAATGTCTGACCCTGAAATTTCAGTTATTGCCCATTGTGCTAGGATGTCGTGAAGAATCAGGGCTCTTTTTGGTATACCTTAACTCCAATGCAAAATCACCAAAAAGAATTAAGTTAAAGTTACAGTATGAGCACTAGAAGAAAAGGGAGAAAATTCATAAAAAAGCATATGTAGCAAAATATTGAAATAGAGGTTAGCCCTTTTACTGTTTATATGCTGTTTTTATTGTAATTTCTAGAAATATTCTCAGAAAAGCATCCTTGATGGTATAAAAATGAACAATAGACAACATTACAGGAAATGGAGTGTACGTTTCTGTGAGCATCTGGCACAGGCATCTGTTGGGGATGGGACACCAGCTCATTGCTCTTCTCCTATGTGGAAGGCTAATTAAGTAGCAGACAACCCTAGAAGCCCTAGAGTATAGTTTAAATCAGTATCCAAACATTTATATGTGCTCACAAACCTCTTAGATCAGTAATACTGAAGTGTGAATCTCAGCAAAATTAGCTCGAACTTTCAGGCCGAGAATATACAGAAGCTGCGAGGACTTTTATGAGGCGTTGTGTCTAGCTCCAAGGCATGATAGGGAATGACTAAGCTAGCAGGAACTTCAATAAGTTATGTTCCCAGCTAAGGCTGCTATTTGAGTACATTTAAACTAGTTCAGAAAGAGAGCTGTTTACACTTTTTAAAAATAATCCCCAGTAAGTGAGATTTTGCATTAATATCTCACAACCTTTAAACCAAGGGGTTTTGTCTATTCACTAAATTTTATATTTCATCCATCCTCTCCCTCCCTTTCTCCTTCCTTCTTTTTTCTACCTCTATTCTTCTTTCCCTTCTCCCCCTCTTGCATTGGTCCTCAATTGCTGCTCATAGTAAAATATATATTTGATTGCATGTATCTCATTGCCCTTTAATGTCCTTCTTCAGTTAGCTCATCTCTGGTCTAAGGAATTTATTTTTAGAGGTTTAGCTCATAGAGCTAATTTTCCTAATCTCTGCTCTCTTCAGGGCAAGGGGCCAATTTAGTTTTTCTCATCCTACTTATCTATGAGATACAAGATATATTAGACCTAGACAGATTCCTTTAATGTTCAACAAATTAAATCTGTGTGTTCCCTTTCTTTCTACTCTATTACTCCCTTAGAAATTGGACTGAAGCCCTGGCTGGTGTGTTTCAGTTGATTGGAGTGTTTATTCTCTGGTAACCAAAAGTGGCAGGTTCCACTCCTGGACCAGGCTGGTGCAGGTACTATCCACGGTCCGGGTGTGTACGGGAGGCAACTGTGCGGTGCTTCTCTCTTGCATTGATGTGTCTCTCTTTTTTTAAAAGCAATGAAAAATGTTCATGGACAGGGATAAAAAAATAAAAAAGAAATTGAAAGTAACTTTTATTTTAATCAAAATATCATTTTGATATATGAGAATATATTGTCCCTACAAATTAATGTTATTAAGAAGAAAATAAAAGTCTCTTTTAGAACTTTTTCTAGTTTATTTTATTCAATTACCATTTATCCTACTTAACCCCAACTCCCCACCTCAGTCACCACACTGTTGTTCGTGTCCATGAGTCCTTTTTCCATTTTGCTCAATTCCTCCTCCCCCAACCACCCCACCATCATCTGCAGGTTGTCATCCTGCTCTCCATCTGTGAGTCTGTCTCTATTTTGCTTGTTAGTTCAGTTTGTTCATTAGATTCCACATATGAGTGACATCATATGGTATTTATCTGTCTCTGACTAGCTTATTTCACTCAGCATAATGTTCTCCAGGTCCACCTGTGATGTTGCAAAGGGTGAAATCTTCTTTTTACGGCAGAGTAGTATTCCATTCTGTAAATGTCCCATAGTTGTTTTATCTACTCATTTATTGATAGACACTTTGGTTGCTTCCATATCTTGGTGATTGTAAATAATGCTGCAATGAACATAAGGGTGCTTATGTTCTTTTGAATTAGTGTTTTGGGTTCCTTTGGATATATTCTCAGAAATGGATGGCTGGGTCAAAAATGCAGATCCATTTTTAATGAGTTATTTCCCTATTGCTTTCCATAGTGGCTATATCAATCTTCATTCCCACCAACAGTGCAAAAGGGTTCCCCTTTTTCCATATCCTTGCCATCACTTATGGTTTGTTGGTTTATTGATGATAGCCATTCTGACAGGTGTGAAATGGTATCTCATTGTGGTTTTAATTTGTATTTCTCTGATGATTAGTGATATTGAGTATCTTTTCATATGTCTATTGGCCATCTGTATGTCCTCTTTGGAGAAGTGTCTATTCAGGTCCTTTGCCCACTTTTTACTTGGGTTGTTAGCTTTTTTTGGTGTTGGGTTTTATAAGTTATTTATTAATTTTGGCTATTATCCCCTTATCAGATATATTGGCAAATATGTTCTCCCATTTTGTGGCTTATCTTTTTATTTTGTTGATGGTTTCCTTTGCTGTGCAAAAACTTTTTAGTTAGATGTAGTCCCATGTTTATTTTTTCTTTTGTTTCCCTTGTCTGAGGAGATAGAGCAGAGAAAATATTGCTACAAGCAATGTCAGATATTTTACTGCCTATGTTTTCTTCTGGGATTTTTTATGGTTTGGGGTCTAACATTTAAGTCTAATCCATTTTGATTTATTCTTGTGTGTGGTATAAGAAGATGGTCTAGTTTCATTTTTCTGCATGTGTCTAATTTTCCAACACAATTTATTGAATAAACTATATTTAGCTTGTTGTATGTCTGCTTCCTGTCAAATATTAATTGACTATAAAGGTGTGGGTTTATATCTGGGCTCTCTGTTCTGTTCCATTGATCTATATGTCTGTTTTATGCTAGTACCATGCTGTTTTGAGTACTATGGACTTGTAGCATAGTTTGATATTAGGTAGCATGATGTCTCCAACTTTTCCTTTCTTAGGATCGCTGTTGCTATGTGGTGCCTTTTGTGGTTCCATATAAATTTTGAAATATTTGTTCCAGTTCTGTGAAATACATCATTGGAATCTTGATAGAAATTGTGTTGAATCTGTAGATTGCTTTGGGTAGCATGGACATTTTAATAATGTTAATTTTTCCTGTCCATAAATATGGTATGTATTTCCACTTATTTGTAGCTTCTTCAATTTCTTTTTTCTGTGTCTTATAATTTTCCAAGTACAGGACTTTTACGACCTTGGTTAGATTTATTGCTAGGTATTTTATTCTTTTTGAACCAAATGTTAATGGTATTGTCTTAATTTCCCTTTCTGATAGTTCATTATTGATATATAAAAATGCAACTGATTTATAGATATTAATTTGTATCCTATTACTTTACTGGATTTATTTATCAGTTCTAGTAGCATTTAAACTGCATCTATGGGCAACCGATGATTGTCAGCTTTATCACGACAACATGTCCACTCATGCATCACATCTCGTGCAGAGTTTTTTTCAGAAACATCAAATCACCCAGGTGCCTCAGCCCCACTTCAGCCCAGATTTGATGCCCTGCAACTCCTGGCTTTTCCCAAAACTAAAATCATCTTTGAAAGGGAAGAGGTATCAGACTGTTGATGAGATTCAGGAAAATACAACAGGATGGCTGATGGTGATTCCAACAAAGAATTTTGCAGAGTTTTGAACAGTGAAAGAATCACTGTGAGAACTGTGTGAGGTTGCAATGTGCCTATATTGAAGGGGACTGAGGTGTCATTGTCCAATATACAATGTTTCTTGTATCTTGTATCTTTTTCAGTAAATGTCTCTATTTTCCATAGTACATGGCTGGATAGTTACTGGATAGGGCTTCCCTTCCTTTTCAAGTTTGCTATATCCCCAACTAGCCTACACCACAATTTAACGCTCGCTATATGCTTAGTTCCTCTGGACAGGAGAGGAGGCAGGTCCTGAGAGGACAAGGAGAGGACTCTCCTTTGCTTACCAGCATGAGGGAAGTGTTTGCTCTTCATAGAGGTCAGCCACGTCTGCCGGCTCAGGAAGTTTAGAGGAATCTGGGTGCTTAAAATCTTAGAGGATTTCTCTTAGATATCTCCATTCCCTTGGTTAGTTTCTGATATTGACCGAAAAGACTTACCCACCTAGGACATTTAACCTTTTGAACTTAGCTGCTCAAACTATTATATTCTGGCCTTGGCCTTCTGTCCACGATATGCTGTTTTGTCTGTACTCCTGATGTGGGAGATGAGGGCTTTATATGCTACCAAAGAGGCCTTCAGACTTGCATACCTGCTTTTAAAATGCTTGGTATCTGCCCTCAGTATTTCATTATCTTTCTATACAGCATCAATGAAGTTTAGAAATAACCACCCAGTCCCATTGCACTTGCAATTATTTCCTCCATAAGTTTCAAGTGCCTGGTAGATTGTGCTAGCTAATGCATTCCCAATTTACCACTGGCAAACATTTAACAAGAGAATACTGGGGGCTGTTTATGCTCCACTAGTAATGGGAGGGGGGATCATCCAGGCAGGGAGTGATTTAGCCTCAAATGCCCAGTGATCGTCTCCTTCTTGCCTTCTCTTTCAGACCATTCCTGGACCTTGACTTCAAGGAGCTTAGGTACTTAAGAGGTATATTCCAGCACAGGGATTTTGTAGGGTTCATTTATTTCTATAAAACATTATTGCCTCTGAATATTGACCCGTTCTGGCCACTGAAATAGATAGTCAGCCTGGAAGTTCTGGAGAAAGTAGTAGTGAAATCTCCACTGCATCGAAGCTTAAGCCCTTCACAGTACCTGACCCTCCTGCTGATGGTTGGGAAGGAAAAATATGTTTTAAAGATGGTTTTAGTCTTCTATTTGTTTGGTTTCTTCATTGGTCTGCCTCCTATCCCAAATGTGATGATAAGAAATATACTCACAATGTAGTTCAAAATTTAGATATTGTTGAGAAATCTCTGAAGATTGCAAGTAGAGACATTCTATAAGGGGGGAACCAAAAAACCCCTGGAATTATCTACTAGAGAGCTGGCCCCTTGTAGCACAGGCTTCCCCTGCTAGGTGAGTGTTCTAGGAATCCATCTGTATGTACCTGCTGGTGTTGTTGTGAGAGACTGGTTTGGCTTCAGTGAATTTTTTTTGAAGACTCTTTCAATGCATTTGCCCATTTCCTGATGGGTGATTTATGAGCACACATGCTCAGACTGTGCTGAGTGTTCAGCCGTGTTTGACTAAAAACGGCATGACCACAAGCTCCACTCTCACTATTCACCTGATAAGCACTGAAAGGCATTGAAATCCATGAGCTCAAAAACTGTTTTTGAGCACTGGAAGAAAGGTTTGATAGGTGTGTTGTATCAAATGAAGAGTACTTGGAAGGCTACTGAAATATAAACATGTAAGAATAAATTTACAATTTTTTATAAATAAATACTGGTTGCTTTGGGTCCCCCCTTCGTATGTCCTAACTGAAACAAACAAACAAACAAACAAAGACA